>JAJHUR010094154.1:0-25904 GCA_027495735.1 Lutjanus campechanus | reverse complement strand
AACACGCACTCACACAGATGACATTTTGCAATGTTAACAAACGCTGATGGAAAGACTCATGCTGTCATATTGATCGTGTATGAATGGCTTTGGATTCTGGGGCATAATGTCATTAAGCTTGGATTGTATGGATGACAGGAATGCACGAGAGCGAATCAATGATGAGGAAAGCAATGTTGTTAGCAGAGTGTGTTTCATAAAATACCACTTGATGGATGTTTACGGCATGTTAGCAACATATGGTATTTGACTGGACTCAGTCAGTAGCCAAATCTAATTTCAAACTTAGATTATCCTTGTTTAGTCTGGACGACAGTGAAATTTCTCTTTGGCTAGAAATTTTATCAAGACTCTGTATGAATAATTATTCCCCGTTTCAAAGCAATGAAAACACACTTGTTAATGCATCAGCTTTACTCTTCCAGCCTTATGCAGTGGGTGTTGTTTGCAGTCAACTGCATTTGGTTTTAGGTTAGAGTGCTCCGATCAGGATTTTTGGGACTGATCACCAATTGCTGGAAGCAGTATCAGGTCGCAGGCATTCAGTGTTTTTTGGTCTGTTGTCTCTTGCATGCAGCGATTTCTCCAGATTCACTGAATCTTATGACATTATGGATTGTGGATGGTGAAGTCCCTAGATTCCTTGCAGTGTTGTTTGGAGAATCTTTGTTCTTAAACTGTTGAACTATTTGCCCATACTGTTTTTTACTTAAGTGTGTTTTTTCCCTAATATTCCACAACTTTCCCTTTCTGTTGTTGCCACTGTCCCAACTTTTTTGAAACTTGTTGCAGGCATCAATTTAGAATGAGCGTATATTTACAAAAAGCTATAAAGTTTATCAGGTTGAACATTAAATATATTGTCTTGGTACTATATTCAATTGAATACAAGAAAAAAAGATTTGCAAATCATTGCATTCTGTTTTTATTTACATTTTACAAAATGTCCTGACCTTTTTGGAAATGGGGGGTGTGTGTGACAATTTTGGTGGAAACATTTACCCATTGTGGGGAGTAGCCAGCTGAGATTTTGCTAAATTGAAAATCTACTTGCTTTTGATGCTTGTGGGTGTGAATTTCCCTTCTGCTTTGTCATCTTGTTATTGGGCAATAACAATCAGTAGCCAGTTTGCCAATCACTGTCACAGAAGATGCTTAAAAGTGTGTTGTATAACTTTAACTGTCACTAGCTGCTTTTCCAAAGTAAGTGATCTGTAGCGGTAAACCATGATTACAGCTCAGTAAAGTTGTATTCATGGAATTGAAAGTGTAACAAAGCAGAAAATCTGTCCCTGTACTAGAAAATAAACCCGAACACTGGGTAAGATGGAGTGATACAGAGTGGTGTAAGTTAATTCTCCTAGCTTTATAACCAGTTTAAAGCCACAAAAAGGTTTTTTGGGCTTGTCCTATGAGGATAATCAAGTTTTTAAAAAGAGGTTTTTAGTGTTGTTCACTAAGAACAGTAAAATCTGAACTCTGTGTTAACTTACAGTATGTTAGCATGGAAATCCAGATTTAGACTTTTAAACAGAAGACCGTGTGCTGTATGTGAGGCCAGAAGCGGATCGTGGTGCATCAGGTTGCCTCAGAGAGAGAGAGGTTTTACATTAAATGCCAAAAGAAACACCGTCTCTGGTCATAAATCTGCACTTTTGAATAGAGACTGAATAAACACAAGCCTTGATCTATGCCTGGAGGTAATATGGCTGTAATTTGCGGATGTAGTTGTTTATCACCATGGCAACTGATACTGTGAATGAGAGCAAGTTGGCTTGGGCTGTGATCGATAACCAAGAGCCCTCAAAATTGTCCCATGATGCCTCTTTAGATCCTAGTTTTGGCAATGGAGTTATGAAACAACAATAAAACACAATGTGATTCCTTTTATGTGTAGTACTTATAGTTGTTCTATGCTTGCATGACTATGAATGGTTGCACTTGGTCAGCAAAGGTTAAAAAGGGATTAGCATTTTCTATAGTGCAGTTAAAATGTATTTTTGTTTTAATACCTACTGCCATCATGCATTTTTTTCACTCAGTAGTGACCAATAAGTTTTCTTCTTATAATCAATGCTCGTGACAATGTTTTTTGACTGTTTTTGAATTTTGAGTTATCCTTGAGTTCAGTCAGCCTTTTTTTTAGTTTAAAGTTTTGTTTTTTATATCATAGAGTTAATTTTTGGTCTTATTTTAGCCTTTTTCCCTTGGACTTCATCCAGTAACTTGGAGTTCCTCTTTACCTTTTTAGCGAAGGAGCAGGGGCCGTGGTAGTAGGTCTCAAAGCTTAAGTGACTCTTCCACTCAGTGTATGGATAGACCCCCAGACGAGGACAAGAAGGTAAGACAGCCCTCAGATCTTACGCTCTCTATGCCTTCAACCCACGACTGTAACTCCATCAGAAACATACGCCCTCACTCTTACACGCTCACACTGTGGAGGGACAGGCAAATTCGCAGGAAAACCATCAATCAATAATCATTTTCAGTCGTTCATATGACTTCATTACAAGCATTTATGGAGTCAGTCTTTGAATATATTGGCAGGACATTATTTATGACAAGTTGAGTCTCAGAAAACTTGTTCTTGTTTATATTAGTGAGCCAAATGGAAAAAGAGGATGTGGTTTAGATTTTTTGGGCTCTCAATAATGTCATATCCTAAAAGGATAGTTCAGATTATTTGGAGCAGGGCTGTAACAGGTTCTTATCTGTAGTCAGTGTATTACATGCCGTAGATGGCAGTCAAGACACCACCAGTTTGGAGAAGCAAAAGGAGCACCAGTGTAGGAAACTGAGGAATGTACTGCTGTGGACAGGGTCAGCAGCAAAAAGGTATTTTAGCCACCTAAAAAATATAAGTATTTTTTAATTTAAGTGTACCCTATATTTAGAATGTATTCACCATTTAACTTTGCTGTTATAAAGCCTTTTCTGATGGGAAAATAAAGTTAAATATCACTCCCTCGATCAACCAGAATCCTTTGGCAAAAACAATAATTGTACATCATAGAGCATGGGAGTTACTGGTCCACTGTTTGTTTGTGTTATCCTGTGACTTTGGTGATTCTGAACTGATGAATAGATCGGGGCAGATCAGGGAAGTAAAACTACTGTTTTTGCCAAAAGAGTCTGGTTGGTGTGGCGAGAGCGATATTTGGCTTATATGATGGTGGTTACCATTGGAAAAGCATGTCTGACAGCAAGGTATAGCAATGAAAATATTCTAAATATACTGACACTGACACTAAATATAGTGTCAGTATCAGTATCAGTATAGTATCAGTTTAACTGATATAGATTTTTTAGCTAGTTAGAATGCATTTTGCTACTGACCCTGTCCCCAGCAGTACATTGCTTAGTTTTCTTCACCAGAACTGCTGTTTGCCCAGACTGGGGGTGTGAAGACACTGGGGACGCCCCTTTAAGATATTACATGTTGACCGTTAACCAGAAGTCAAACAAATGCCTAGATCAGGTCTTAAACATCACTTGTTAGTCAGCTGATTTAAGAAAAGTCTAATTGAAATGTTTTTAAGTAGACAGTTATTCATTTGGTAACTGTATTCAGTATTTAATCAATATATTCCTGTGGAAGTACCGTTGCAACAGATGTTCTTCATTTGAGTGTACTATCTTGACGGTTGTGAGTGTAAAAATGTGCCCCACCTTGAAACACAGCAAAGCGTCCTTCAGTTTTCCCAAACAAGGCCTTTTAATATCACAGAAGTCATTTTAATTTGATGCTAGTATGACTGCAGCCCACATACACCCACCAGTGATCACAGCCTCTAATGAATGCTACATTAGTGTGACTTAATCAGTCACAGCTGTTAGCAGAACATGTAATCACAGGCTGCGAAAAATCAGAATTTACAGGAGGTGTCAAGTCATCTGTTCCACTTTTTGTTTTTTGTCATGTGTATCGAGGCCTTCTTAGAATAGAGGACAGGACCCAACTGCAGTAAATCCAATCCTTCTCAAAGAGCAGCATGTAGTCCTGAACATTTCTGATGGTTGATACACAGTCTCCAACTTTTTCAGGCTTATAATGGAGTAAAATACGTAGATGGCGATATTGAACCCACTGTAATGGCCTAAAGCAAACACATGACTGTCCTTTTACAGTTGAGCTGTGAGTTTTCTGCTCAGTATCATTGATTCTCCCCACTACACTTGACAATAGCCGTGTTTCCACCCGCAGTACCCGCAACTTTTAGTCCCAGGAACTACTTGTCAAGAAATTAAAAGGTTCTTTTAGCCTGTTGTTGTCTGTATTTTCACCACGGTCTAAGGACCCACACAGATTAGGCAAATTAATGAAAAGCTTTTGCGCGAGACTATACAAAACAATGATGCTTTATAGAACGACTGACAGGCATCATTATTAGTGTTTTGAAGCAAATTAACATAAAAAACTAAGTAAACTTAATTTTTAAAGTGACTTTTGAAAACAAAGTTAAACGGTGCTGTACAGGGAAAATGTCACAAAATAAATAATAATAAAAACAACAAATACACTAAACTAACCACAGGGCAAACACCTTAAAAGGATTAAGTCGGTACAAAATAATCTGCAAACTGATTTACAACCGCAAATTTGTAAAAAATAGTGTCTGAAATAAAGTCAAATGCTGCAAGTACTTGACCAATCAGAAATGTTCACAAGCCCCCTTTAAAGTTCCTGTGCTTTTGAAAAGTTCAACGCCTCGAGCAGGGGGGTAAAATAATGTCCCCAGAAGCTAATTTAGACCTGAGTCCTGAGTGATTCCTAGTCCATGGGGGAAGTTCCTGCGGTGGAAATGCGGCTAATGTGCCCTGTTTGGACAGCACTTTGAAAATGCATCCATCCTCATTCCTTTCTTGAGTAGCGTTCACTCAGAAGAGTTTACAGGATCCAAATATTGAAGTTGGTCCCTGAAGTCAGCTTTATCAAGCACTTACAATAAACATTGTCACAAAGTGGATTGCAACAAAAGGATGTTCATTAGATAAAACAAGCAAGGAAAAGTATTTAACATACTGAAATGTTTGCCAGAGCTTTTGTGTGTGTGTGTGTGTGTGTGTGTGAGAGAGAGAGAGAGAGTGTGTGTGTATGTGTGAAAATATTGTAGCCAAAGGAAACTGGGTCCAGACCACCTCAGAAACATGAAAAGGACACTCTCTGTTGTTGTTTAGCAAATGAGAATCTTTATCTGACCAAACTAAAATTTTATCAAGTGGTAAGTTGTTTGCTTACAGTTAGTCTAAAATGCTCTCCATCTGTCCCTCATATTTATGCTGTTTTCTGTAAAGCAGCTGCACAGTCCATAGTAAATGTGTCTGTAAAACCAAATAAGTAAAATCAGTTTAAGAAAGGGGTGCTTCAAATCAGCTCTAGGAAAAAATGTAAACCAACTATGAAAACGTCATAATTCAATACAATTATAAAAGCACTGGGCAACTGTAACTTTCTAATTTAAAAAATTCTTCGCCGTCACTGAGAGCATATTAGGCACCTGTTTTCTACAGATGTTGAGACAAGTTTGGGGTGAAATCTGCTCAACGATAGCAGTTTTTATTATTATGGGTCTAAAAATAACACACTTATGGTACATACTGAAAATATTGTTGTTGTTTTTGGAAGATGCACTGTTACTGTTTTCAGATCGAGGAAGGCAGAATGAATGGATGCATTTTGAAAATGTGTGTTGGCCCCGCAGTCTGCTCCACCATTCTGAAATTAGAGGATGTCGTTCCCTCCATCAAGCTTGTTTTTATCACCTGAGCAGTCTAAGAAATAATTGCTCCACTTCCACTGAATGAAATGCTCGTGTTCTGATGAGATGTTTCATTTATTTTTAAGCCTGTGTGCTTATGCAGACAGCTCAATAGAGATGACTGTTAATGATGCTGTGATGCTGAGTTCCCCTTTCTACCTTGTTTCAGCTGCAGGTCATTGTTTTTGATTAAAAGAAATCATGAAAGAAGACAATAGATTTTTTTATAAAGTAATTAGTGGAATCCAAATTGAGCGTTTAGCATGTTGTTTGACATTTTATTTGTCTACTTAGTCATTGTGTCAAACAATACCAGCTTCAGGTTGAGTGTGTGTGTGTGTGTGTTCATATGTGTGTGTATTTTGCCCACATGATATTGAGCCTCTCTGCCCTGGCTTTTGTTAATACTGTCTTATTTGCATCAGTTAGAGTACTCCTTTCTTTCTCTCACACACATATACACACCTCTATGTCTTTCTTTCCATCTCTCCACGCACACATTCCAGGGTCAGGGATCAGTAGGCTCAGATTTGTGTGTGTATGGACACACACATGCATTTGTTATGTGGTTTGGAGGCTCAGATGGATACCCGCCTCATGTTAGACCTTGCAGTCAAACTACAGCAGGGGCTAAAAGATCCCCCACACTGGCCGCTTAGAAAAGGCCTGCAGGAAACATGCACACTCACACACACACACACACACACACACACAGACAGCACACACACACACACACACACACACACACACACACACACACACACACATACATACACTTTCTCTCACTCACTCACATCCATACATACACAATGGCTGGTCAGAAATCCTGCAGGAAACTGCACAGGGGAATTCCTGCCAGGCCAGGGCGGATTATTTTCCCCCTTACTTCCTGTTCCTCTGTTTCCCCCGTCTTCCCTCGCAGCTCCTGAGGCCTCCTCGCCTCTGCGTCTGCACCCTCTCATCTTCCTCCTCCTGAGGCCACTGTGTTGACTTGTGAAGCATTTAAAATGCATGTTATATCAAATTAACAGTCAGTAATTTACCTTCACATCGTTCATATAGGACTTTTATTTTGTACATAGCAAATTTAAATTTAATTTCTTGTCTATGAGCTAGAGCTGAGCGGTATGCAAAAATATCATGTGCAGTACTTATAAAGTGAAATATCATTCCCCCCAACCTGGAAACATACTGGTGTGGTACTTGACTTTGGCCTGTATCCACTATGTTATGTGTGTCATTTTACTGTGAAAATTATCATCTGATAGATTAAAAAAGGCAAATGAATTGATACTGAAAATAGTTTTCACAGCTACAATTTAATGCAGTTAATTTTAGTAAACAAATGTAAAAATCAAGATACTTACTTGTAGGGCTGCAACTAATGAGTATTTTCAATGGCAATTAATCTGTCAGTTTAATCTTCAGTGTCTTGTTTTGCCCACAACCCGAAGGTATTCAGTTTACTGTCAGAGAGGACAAAAGAAACCAGAAAATACTCGCATTTATGAGGCTGAAATCAGAAATTTTAGGCTTTTTTTTCTTTGGAAAAAAAAATCAAAAATGATTAATCAATTATCTGTATATCTTGCGATTAATTTAATCATTTCCAACTAATTGATTAACTGATTAAATGTTGCAGCTCAGGCTATGTATACAAAGAGATTAAACAAAATCTGCAGTTATATATTTCCAGGACTGTGAAACTATAAGGAACCGTGTTTGTGTCCTGGAAGTTTGAGAGTTCTCCCGCTCTCAGAGTCCCATGATCAGCGTTCGACATAGACAGAGAGGATTTCAGCCCACCGTTGTGTTGCTCATTGCTCGGGAGTTTGTTGATAAATAGACGTGGCCCTCATCCTCTGCCACCACTTACATTTACCCCACACAGTCTCAAAGAGCGCTCGGACATGTCAAATGATCAGGCTGCCAATGGTCAGCAACGGAGAAAAAGAGGGGAAAGGACACAGTGAAAGGCTTTGTCTCTGCCTGTATAATCAATTGACCTGATTGATAAGGGTGTGTCAGGGTTACATTGTGTGTGTGTTGTGTTTCCCACGCCCAGTGCTTCGGGTCCTTCTGTGTGTGTGTGTGCGCGTGTGTGTGCGTGTGTGTGTGTTATCCGACCCGCTCAGCTCAGCCTCTGTCCATCAACACCTACCACTGGAATGTTAATGAAAAACAACAAGGGAATCCCAAAGAATTTACCTCTCTGTCTCTCTCCCACTCTACTCCTCTTCTGTATCGTGTTTGAGTTTACCATCTCACTCTGTCCTGTGTTTTACTTTTGTTATTTGCTTTTTGTAGCCAATGTGCAAGGAAGGAAGGCACTATTGTTTAAAGTAGTTCTAAACGGTTAGTTGTTAAATTGACCAACAAAAAAAAGCACTGCTCCCTAAGAGTGGATCATTTGTGATGCTAAAAAGATCTGAGTCAACTATTATTTTGTCAGTCAAATCTCTGCACTTTTTTGTTTGTAGCTGTGCCATTTAGGACTGCAAGTAACGGTTATTTTTGCTATCGGTTAGTCTGCTGATTATTTTCAGAATTAGTTGATTACTTTTGTCTAGTAAATTCCCAAAGATTGTGAAAAATGCTCATCACAATTTCTCAGAGCCCCAAGTGACATCTTCAAATTGCTTATTTTGTCCAACCAACAGCCCAAAACCAAAAAACACTTAATTTACTAACATAAATGACAGCAAATCCTTTCATATCAGAAGGTAGAACTAAAAAATGTTTTTTATGGAAATGTGTACAAAACAGGATTTCAGCAAGTGCTGAATTTTGGGCCTTAAAATATCTTAAATATGGTTTTGCAAGGTTTTAAAAATTGAATTATGAAGTTAAAGTTACTTTTACAAAGTTGCACTAACTTAAGTCTCACTTTTGAATTTATTTTGGGGTAAACATTATTGATCACACTATGACAACCACTAACAAAACAAAAACCACTTATGCAAACTGTACATGTACCTTTTTGCTAGTATGGACGTGCAGTAGATATTCAATTGCATTCAGAATGGTCTTAAAAATGTCTTTAAAAGTCTTAAATCCTCATGTTGAAACCTGCACACTGATGCAGAATATTAATGATACTGTCTGACAGAAAACAAACAGGGAAAAATAACTGCTAGTTGCAGCCTTAGTTCTAAGTTATACCCAGAAATACACACAGAAACAGAACTTGCAACCCCTGAGCGTTAGCATTCGCGGAAGTGAGCGTGCAGAGAGGTTACAGCGGAGCTGCTATCTCCTGATTTGGCTCATGATGTCTGTTAACTGCCAGTTATAGAGGAAGTCTGGCTAAACTGTCACCAGCTTCAATGCAGTCGCACCTCAGCAAGACCCTTGGGGGGGGGGGCGGGGGGGCGGTTTCTGGTGTTTCAGAGTTGTCATGACACTGAACATTACAACCATGTTGAGTCCCATGTCGTCTCTCATGATCGCTGCATATTTTCACCGCCCCTCCGAGACTTCTTCGGTGTGTGTGGATGTGTGCACGCATTCGTGTGCGTGTCCACGTAAATGTGTACGCGAGTGTACGTGTACCTGTCTGCAGAGAGGTGTCGGGGTGCGGGGCCGTGCGTGTGAGGTGTAAATGCGCTGGCACCCAGTCGCCACATTGGGGGTGCGAGAGGGTGGTGGTGGCGTGTGCGATAGCGAGGGTGTAAATTGAGCTGTGATCGTCCAAGAAGCAGGATATGATTGGATGAAACGATGAGACCTTGTGCGCTTCGGTGCGAGGCACTTAGACACGCTCTGCCCTAAACTGCAGCGTGCTGAATTCCTATTGCCTCCTGCCCCTTTTTTATCTCTCCTCCATCACTCTCTTTGTGTTTGTGGATCTCCAAGCTTTCATCTCAGACCGAGCCTTTGAAATGCAATGCCACACGCATTCTCCCTCGTCTCTGCTTACATCCTAATAACTCCTTTAGTTTGTTTTATTTTTTGCCATCTCTCTGGCTTTAATCTTACAGAGAACACTTGCGGTCCAGTATATCTGCACATTCAGTATTTTCCAAATATTCCTAAATAGGGCTGGGCAATATGGCTTGTAAATAATATGTTGATATTGTTTGGGTATTTCATATGATATATCTCAATATACACATTCTCTTTAAAATAACATGGTAAATTCTCAAAAAGTGCAAATGTACAATCCTATAGAATGTGATCTATTGCTGTAGATTGAAGTACCCAACAGGTAGTAGTTAAAATAAGCTCAACCTTAAACATCTAATGCAGTAAAATGCAAGATACACATTAATGCAGCAGTTTTCTGTTTTCATCAGAAAACATGATATATAATAGTAAAACATTGATGAGAAACATTTTACTGCACAATGAGAACTTTTGCTATAATATTATACTATAATACTTACTACTTACATACTACAATACTTAATAAATCCTACTGATTCTGTAAGGTTAGAATTCAGAACTGTTTGACGATGTAGACAAAATGGCTCAAGTACCTTAAAACTGATATTGTGGCAATATTGTGATGACTACTGGTGCTTTCACAAAATATTAACACAATGAGACTTTTGATAATAATCAGTAATGACTAAGTGGGTAAAGGCAAATAATAGAACAGCTAACAGTGCAGCCTTTAAAACCAGAAAGAGTCAACACTTGCCATATCGCATTATAACACCATAACAAAATCTAAAGAAATATCTAGTCTGCTATCACAATATTGATATAATATTGATATATTACCCAGCCCTATTCCTAAAATTCAGAAGGCTGGTATAAAATAATGGTTTTAGGTCTGTTTTTCTCTCTGTGTCTGTCTTTATTCCTCTCATCCCTGTATCATAATTTAAGCAGCTTCACTCATCTGTTTCTCCTTTTTTTCTCTTCTTCTCCACGCTCAGAAACACAAGGAGCGGGACAGGCACAAACCGAAACACAAGAAAACCATGGACATGTCGCCCTCCCTCGTCCTTCCAAACATCATGGTCCCAGACAAGGTGAGCGCACTCCTCCACTCCTTACTGCTTTTCATTTTGGTGAACTGTGGTGAGCTAGTTAAATATTACTGCAGGGGCGGCTTGTTGACTTATTTTCTCTTTACCTTGATTAACCTTCATTGCTCTTCCTCTGTGCCCCTCACACATCCTGATCTCCTGCTGACCTTTCTCCCATTTGTGGTCCTCCCTCTCTCAACTAGCATTGTTTTGATAATTTTCTTTCCCTGTTCCGGTGCTTCTCATGGTTCCTGTCCTCCCTTTCCGTTCAGCCATAATTTTTCATTGTTCTTCCTCCCTTTTCGCCTTCCGCCCTCAGAAAAGGAAAAGTCCGCACACTATATATTGGCCCCATGGACATTTATTCCTACGCTTGCATGTGAAGTTTTGGCTGCAACCCTTCTTTAGAAATGGTCTGAAGAAGGGCTCTGACAGAAACATCACACACTATTTACTACTGATCGTAATATTATTGAATCTGGAGACAGTGTATCTTCCCAGCTCAATTATCTAGTTTGCAGACTCTCCCTTTTCCTTTTTTCACATGCACTTCTTTCCAGCACGTTTGTTTGTAAACTTTTTGCATTACCTTCCTCCTCCAGACCTACAACAGCAGCAGCGCAGGGGGAGGCGTCACCTCTCTGCCGGCGCCCTCACAGAAGCGACTGGATGACAGCAGCGCCCGTTTCACAAATGCCAACTTCCAAGAAGTGTCCTCCGCTCACTCCGGCGGCAGCTCCAAAGACAGCCTGGCGGCAGATGCCGGTAAGGCAGTGTCCGAGGTGAAGAACAAGAAGAACAGTGGCGGAAGTCATGCGGTGGGACAGAGGGGCGGCCGCAAGTCTCTCTCCTCCTCAGGGAAACCCCTCCCCTCCGCCGTGGTCACCATGGCAACCTCCTCCACATCTGCCTCTGCTTCCACTGGGCCTTTCCACCAAGGTGAATTGATGGCTGCAAATGTTCCTGTATGTAAATTTTTCCCCACAACTGGGAATTAACCCGGCAGTTAGAAAAATGGAAACGCCGTGACAAATCATCTGGTGTTCCCGCGCCACCCACCCACCAAAAAACTGCAAGTGCAGCACAATTACAGAAATTTTATTAAAACCTAATTAGAGTGTAATTTATGTGTTTATGTGTGTGTGTGTGCTGTGTCATTTTCTGGATTTTGGCCAGAGACCGGACTTTAGTGTGTGGTCGCGATAACGTTGCTGCGTCTCGACCGGCCTCTGGCTCCTGTAATCGGAGGCCCTGTCTGGGAAAAGACCGACACACACACACACACACACACACACACACACACACACACACACACAAAGAAAGAACATGTGGGGAGGTCAGGACCTGAGAGGAGGCAGTGCTTACACTGAGCTCCTGTGTTTTGTACTATCAGAACCTTGAAGCCTCTGTCAGGTGTGTGTCTAGCAGAGAAATGGTGTGAGTGTTTGAGTATTCATCCATTTGTGTGCTCTCAAGGCAGTTGGTCTGTTACATGGGAGGACTGTGTGATGAGGGAGGGCTGACTGTACAGAAGATAGCGAGCAGGAGAGCAGATAAAATGCTTATTTTGGTTATCTTGTTTCTGCTGCTCCCATGATGATGGAAAGGAGAGTCGTTTGGAAACTTTTCCAGCTGTAATGTCTGTTTCCTCTGTGTTGTTTCTCTCCTGCTCACACTCTTCATCTCCCTTTCTCACTTGTCATTCATTTCCATCTACTCTTCTGTTTTTCTCTTTTTTCTCTCATTGTCTCCCTTTTCCTCCTGTCTTTCTTTCCTCCAGGCCTCCTGTTGACCAGTGCCAGCAAGACGCCCTCTGTTCCTTCCTCTTCCGACTTCCTAAGCTTCTCAGATTCATCGTTGCGTCCCGGGGGTGGGACCACCTTCTCGTCCCCGCCATCTTTCAGCAGCTGCCTTGTGAAGCCAAGCTCGGAGGGCGGAGCTTCAGAGGGAACAACGACACTCTTCGGTTCTCTGATGTCCGCCACTACAGCTTCTGCAGGTAGCAGATGTTTGTTTTCAGCAACGGCCACTTATAGTTTTTATTAAAATATATTTTTGTTATACACATGCTTAACATTTTTTTTTAACCTTTTTTGTGGTCAAATTTTGATCTCATTATTACATTGTTGCCTCAGTGGTTAAGGAATATGAAACGAAAAAAGATTCAACAGTCTTTTAACTGGTGTAACTTGTAACTGTTGTTACGGGCTGTGGTCATCTCCCTACAGTTGAACATATTACATTCATACAACCACAAGCAATACAACTCTAGTTATCTCTGGTTGTCAAGACAGCTGACACCAAGTTCAAATTTAGACTACCTTGCAGTTAACGATTTATCTCATGCTAGCTATTAGCTACCAAACATATCTAAACCAACTGGATTCCATTGTAACCCTCTGCATCGAGGCTGCACTGTGGATGTGACGTTGTGTTAGCTGCAGCAGCCGCTTTGCCAAAGCAGTCAAAGGCGGTGCACTGCTTCAGATTTATAGATTGCTGCATTTATGAGTGTTTCATTGGGGTTTCTGATGTTTGTCCATTTACATTCAAGTACATTTTTTTAAACATATATTGCCTTTAGCCTCAATTTTGATTTGATTGATTGAATGAAGATTTAGTAATGTTAGCCCACGCCTTAGTGAAACTTTAGTCCTGTTAGCCATGACTGCAGAGCACAGAATGTAAACACAATGTCAAACACTATCACCGATGCTAGCAGCTTCGTCATCATTAGGGGACAGTTTGGAGTTTGAAAATGACAGCTATGTAAGACCAAATTGACGTTAAATAAGTACCAGTATCAGCACCAGGCCAGGAGCTTATCAATATTTCCTGACCAATCTGGAACCGGCACCAATTTAGTACTGGCTCTCGATACCCATCCCTACTCATTACACAACATTATTGGGTGTAGGATCCAATGTTTCTTTGCGCTTAACCCCAGTAGGGGACCAAAAATCAGGATATCTCCACCTCTTTTGTCTCTTAAAAGCAGTGCAACTTTATGAAATGTAACTTTTCTCTTTTGAGCAAATAGTTTTCTGCTATCACTTTCTAAAATGTGAATATTTGCTTGGTTTCTTTGTGTTCTTTGATAGTAAAGGAATATTGTTTGGTTTTGGACTGTTGATTTGACAAAACAAGCTATGTAGAAATGTCAACTTCTTTATGGGAGATTGTAATGGGTGTTTTTCGAAGTCTCTGCCATTTTATAGACCAAACGACTGATAGAGTAATTGAGTAAGTAAGCAGGGGATTAATTAGTAATGAAAGTAATCATTAGTCTCAGCACTAATTTACAAGAGAACTGATGGTGCAGGACTGGCTTTACTCTCAGAGTAGATTCTTTGATGGCTCTCAGGCAACAAACCACAACAAAACACTGAGAGACCACAGGCTTTATGCTTAAATATTCAGTTCTGCTTTCTTATCATTTCAGTGGGCGGTAAGCTGTATGAGAATTCCCACAGTCACACAGCCAGCGAGACGACAAGCCTCGGTGGGTCTGCCGGCTACAAACGGCCCCAGCCCTCCAGCTCGGGGCCGGGGATCGGAGGAACGGCAGCGGGAGGAGGGGAAGACGGGGTGAAGAAGAAAAAGAAGGGCAACTGGCGAAACAGATTTGGACCTTGCTTCACTACGGACGTGAAGCCCTCAGAGTCGGCTCCCTCCCTGACCCTCCCCACATCCTCCTCCACGGCCAACACCGCCTCCTCCACCGCCTCCCCGTCCTCTTCTTCATCCTCGACGCTCTCAGGCCGGCCAGGCTTAGTCTCCAGCAGTGGATTAGGAGTGGGAGTGGGGGGAGGAGGAGGAGAGAGGGGGCTCGGGGTCATGGGTGTCAGCGGTGGGATTCAGAAGTCCCCGTCACTCCTCAGGAATGGGAGTCTGCAAAACAACAGCAGCTCTGCGACCACTGGGCCAGGTGAGGAGGACACAGAAGTAACCAAACACAAAACACAACAATGACGAGAGCAGGGTGGCTACAGGTCTTTAAAAAGCCTTAAAATATCTTAAATTCAGATTTTCTAATAAAAGGCCTCACATAAAGCATAAACATACACAACAAAAATAAAGAATATTTATAAAAGAACAATTTAAAGGGAAAAAACAACAAACACATAATAGAAATTCAGTAGATTTAAAAGACTTTGAGGTGCCAAAGTAACATCTTTAAATGACATTGGAAAAAGCAGCGGTAAACAGAAAGGTTTAAAGGCTTGATTAAATTCTGTTTGGGAAGGTCTTTAATATTGAATTTATTTATTGCTGTAAGCAACTCCACCAATATTTGACCCTTCCCACCCCTTCTTGCTCTGTGCTCGAATGGCAGCTGAGCAAGCTTGTAGTTTCCTGTGTTGAACACAAAACCAAATTCTGACGATGGTAAAGGCATTGCAAGGGGACCTGGACATTTTCACATCTTAATTTACCTACTGTTATCAAAATGCTAGTTAACTAGCTAGCTAATCTACATCAATCATTAGCTAACTAGTTAACTAGTGTTTTGCTAACATTAGCTGACTTAAGATGTAGCTCTATATGTCACTTGACAGAAAACGAGAAAGTTGACGGAGGTAACAAGATTGCTCAACTGTGATTGGAGCACAGAGCAAAAAAGGCAGGGAGCCACAATGGTAGTA
The DNA here is from genome assembly GCA_027495735.1 of Lutjanus campechanus. Taxonomy (NCBI): domain Eukaryota; kingdom Metazoa; phylum Chordata; class Actinopteri; order Lutjaniformes; family Lutjanidae; genus Lutjanus; species Lutjanus campechanus. Next base: position 10,523 of record JAJHUR010094154.1, on the reverse strand, counting down.
CAGGGGTCTAAATGACTTTCAGTATTAGAGAATTCTACTTTAATATAGGCTTATTTCAGACTTTCACACTTCGAAATGTATTATTATACGTACAACTGGGTGTTGTCATTTTTAAGGCTGAGAATTTGAACATTTTTTATTAATAAATGTATTTACACAGCACATACACGCACATTTTCACATTTGATTTAGTTTTTTTGTTTTGTTTTGGTTTTGGTTTTGCAAAATTCGCCTTGAATTTAGTTAGATGGTGGAATTAAAAAGTCTTTAAAAGTCTTGCATTTGACTTGCTGATATGTTTAGACTCCCTGTGGGAGTGGTTGAACACTCAGATGTCACAATGAGAAATACTGTCTTGGATGCTGTATTTAGGAAGTTATTTTCAAACACATTCATGCAGATACCCAGAAATTACAAAATTGTTTTTGGCAGCTAAAATTAGGAAACAGGCTGGTTTAATTTAAGATTTATCAGCTGATTATCTCCTGTTAGACAATGAATTTGTGTCCCATCCTGCTCACCGTCGTGTCATCAAAATGATTAAAAGGGAAGTGGCTCATGCATGGCATTGTTGCAGCAGTTTTTGTTCTTCACGTCCAGCGCTGGGCTTGTGAAGCTTTTTTGCCACTTGACACTAAATTCTGCTGAATGAAACATAAAATATTTGTGCCTCTGTGCAGCAAAGTATTAACATTACCGATAAATTGGCAAGGATTTGATACACCTTTGTGACTGGCTCCTCATGTGCATGTGTGTGTATGTCAGTCAGAATGTGGGTCTATGTGTTATTTGCTCTCACACGCGGAAGTGGTCTGTATGTTTTTTTTTTTTTTTCTCATCATGTTCAGTTGCCTGGCAACTGTCTTTATGCTTTGGAGTTCCCCTCTGCTGATGGAAATGGCTCCGTACAGCCCACACATCCCACATCTCCCCTTTCTTCCAGAATTACCACCCCTTTGTTTCTCTCTGCTGCCTCTCTGCTGCTCTCTCTTACCTGCATTCTGCTCGTGCCGCAAATCCTCATCTCACCTGTTGATGCTTTGTGCAGTCGATGGTGTGTGTGTGTGTGTGTGTGTGTGATTGTGTTTGTGTAGTCCCCTGTCCAAATACAAATCAGGAAATAGATGTCCTAATCAAACCGATGTCCATCACTGCTCATTAGGATCAGCTGATCTAATGCTGATCACCAATTTGTACATGACCAGGCTCCTGCATGAGAGAGCTGCATGTCTCTTTGTCTGTTACTGAGCCTATGTTTGATGATTCTTCATTCTGTTTATTCTAAAATATTAATATACAACATCTTTCATTTGTACTAATGTTTTCAGAGTGATTCATTATATTTTGTTAAATCATCTTTGTCCTTAACCTTCAAATCTTTATCAAATATAAGACAATACCACTCAGTGACAGACTGATTAGATAGGAGCCTCCATATAATACAGTGAATTGGTAGTAGAGGTGAATACTCAATCAAAATGTTATCGAAATCACAATACACCAAGTACAATGTTCAAATCACAGGAGTAGCAGCAATTTTCTGATAAAGGAAAAATGTGCCACAACATACTAGAAAACTTGTTTGAGTGTGGCTTATAAATATTACCTGTTAACCAGGTGAACAGTACCTCCTGCAGTGATACAAAGTAGATATAAATAGCTCTGCAAAAATTATTTTCATTATTGATTAATCTGTCGATCATTTTCTTACTTAATTGATCAGTTATTTTTCCAGAAAATGCCGGCGTCTTCAAATAGTGTTTTCCCCACAACCCAAAGTTATTCAGTTTTCTGACAGAGGGGACTAAAGAAACCAGAAAATATTCATACTTGAGAAGTTGAAATGAGAGAATTTGGATGTTTTTTTCTTTAAAAAAAATACTTGAAACAAATAATTGATTATCATAAAAGTTGGCGATTAATTTAATAGTTGACAGTCAGTGTATCAATGCACTGATTCTGATTAAAATATTTGTTGCCTGGTATTGTGTGACTGTCTCTCTAGGGTACATATTTTGAAAAAATATGTAGTTATTGAGGCTGCAACTAACTATTATTTTCATTATTGATTAATCTGCTGATTATTTTCACCATTAATCAATAAGTCGTTTAGTCTATAAAGTGTGAAAAATTGTGAAAAAAATTATTTTCACAATTTCTCTGTAGCCAAAGTGATGCCTTCAAATTGCATCTTTTGTCCAACCAGCAGCCCAGAACCCAAACGCTCTTTGTGTACCATCCTAAGTGACAAAGAAATGCAGCAAGTCCTCACATTTAAGAAGCTGGAACTAGCAAATGTTTGACATTATTGCTTGAAAAATTACTGAAATTATTAATTGATAATCAAACTAGTCGGCAACTAATTTTTATTTGATTGACGAATTGATTAATTGTTGCAGCTCTAGTAGTTATAAACAGAGACTTTGTAGATATTCATTGTACTAGCCATCTTATAAATGCATCATTTAAATTCTTTATCACAATTTACTGGGCTTTATTGTGAATTGACAGAAATGTCCCTCTGCATATATACAGTTTTAATCTATTTGACGTTACTGAAGGGAAACGTGTTACAGGTTAAAAGGTGCATGAACTGCAGCAGTTGTATCAAACTGATATCTTTGCACACACTTAAATGTATTGTCAAATGTTGGTAATAGCCTGAGCATAAGTTGCATCTCTCCATAGATATTGATATTCAGTCATGTTTTCTAATGTGCATTTAGTGGATGTTGTATTTTTTTCATAGCTTTGAGCATGAGTCGGTGAGTCAGACCTGAGGACTGGTGCTGTTTGCGTTCTGAATATAATTTTTTGCAGCAGTGGTGGTTGAGGATAATTTTGTTTGTGATTCCACGTCCATCTGAGTTTTTGGTGCTTGTGCTTTTCCCTGCAGCAGTGGCGGCATTTCTGACCACAGCTGGTGAAAGGAGATAGGGGAGACAAAACAGTGGTGGTTATGTATGGCTGTGCATTATATGTACATGTGTGTGTCTGAGAATCGTGTGTTCTTCATCATACTGTAAATATTTAGCTGAGGGTTAATGCAGGGCAGTAATGGGGAGGATCTTGGCGTTTATCTCCCCCTCCCCTCCCTCCATCCTGTCTGCTGACTCCACCGTGCTGATGGATAGATAGTTAGCCTGATAGATATGTGTTGGAGGGTGGGGAGGGAGAGGCAGGGGGTTAGATTTTGGCTAGGTTAATGTTTGACGGCAGGGGGGTCACTGATGGGACGGACGAGCTGGTAGAGCGCAGTGGGGGAGGAAACATGTTTGGTGGACATGAATTTATTCAGGCCGGTGGGAGTGTGTGTGTTTAAAAAAAAAATGGGACAGGAGACAAGAAAGCATGAGATGCTTATTGCTGTTGATTCATGTATTGATTTGCTTATTTATGTGATGTTTTTTTAAGATGTCTTCAGCTTAAGTTCTCGTAGTTTTTTCGTTATCCCAGTGAAAACATAATTATCAGCAGCTTGATCTCGCTGCAAAACACATGAGGGGGAAGTTGTGAAAACCAGAGAAAATGTTCACTGAACAGGATTTCATTTAAATACCAAATTAAGCTTGTTATAAGAAATGAAACCTGCATTTGAAATTTCTCCTTCACATCCTTATTAGTTAAGTGTGTCAGTTTTTTTGTGCCTGTAAAAAGAAAAAGAAAGAAAAGAAATTATACATAGATTAGGGTTGCGAATTGTAAGCACTTTCCTTAATCAGTCGTTGGTAAAATTAACAATCAGTTAATCTATTAATTGTTCTTAAAAAAAATAAAAAAAATTTTGCTTGTACTAGACGTTACCATATGTTACCATATGTTTGTTTTTTTCCCCTCCGCTACAACATATTGCATATTCTCTGACAGCAAGACATGAAACGTGAAGATGTAAAAGTCTGTGAACACAAACTTGAATATCAAATAACATGCGTCATATTTCACTTCTTTGCTTGATAGTAGATCTATTGAGTTTTACTTGATTGATCAAATTGGTAACATAGATTTATCATTATCATCCATAGGAGATTAATAAATACAAACATTTTTGGGCACTGTAAGATTTTACATCACAATTTCAAAATGTTCTTTTAAAAAAAAAATCTAATGACATTTTTTAGTTTACAATTTGAATATTTTTGCAATTCAGTTTTAATCACTATATTTAACAAGTGTGAACACTGGTTGATAGAGCTTAAAATATTTTTTGAGAGCAGGGAATTCATCCAAAACAAAGACTGTTAAACACTTGAAGCTGAAGAAAAAGAACTCTCTCTCTCCCTCTCTCTCTCTCTCTCACACACACACACACACACACACACACACACACACACACATATTATGCAGGAAACTAACAAACAAGACAAACACATTTGAAAATTGGAGACAAACAATTTCAAAATAACAGCTCTTTCATGTACATTAGAAAATATGTGTGTGCGCCTCATCAGTAATGTGCTGAATAAGTATGAGGTAAAAAAGAATATTTTCAGTTAAATTTACACTAGTTCAAACACCCTTCGATTTGAAGACTGAATGTTTTTCCATATACCGCCTAACTGCGCATAATTGCAAAACTCGTGAATTTTGTTGTCTGCCGAAACTGTTATTGGTTCTGCAACTGATGTCGAGTTATCAGTTTATGGCAAACCTACATACATTTTGTTATACATGCATACAGACATTGACACACACATGGACAAGCACACACACACACACACAGTTGCATTGACTGCCCTCGATGTGCCTGTGCTCCCACTGCACATCGCCGTCATGTTTGAATACATTTCTGTTTGTCTTTGCTGGTAGAAAATTCTCACAATAACAAATGTCTGTTTCTGTTGCCATGATGGTGTTCAGTGTTTGTCTCCACATTCCATTTTTAAACCATGATTAAATGACTGTCTGCAGTGAGAAAAAAAAAACAAGCTACAGGGCCCCAGTATTCAGCATCGCCCTGCTGAATACTGGGGAATGTCCTTCTATAACAGAATTTGAGCGAATTCTCAGTCAAACCACAGATTCAGCTGTTAAATAACAGAGTATGATGCCATCTAGTCGTTTTTTTAGATTGGACTTAACCTTCCCTAAATAGACAACATAGATTTCCTATGGAGATAATACCAGCTTGAACTAATCAAGGTGGATATTTTCGAAGCTTACAGACGCACTGAGCAGGAAGGGAAAAGGAACAGGAAGGTCGGCCGATGGAGGCAGTTGTGCTTCAGGGGCTTAACGTTATTGATCACACAGATAGGGTATAAGTTTTACAAGCTCAGGTTTGTGTGTAAGAGCTGTGCGTGTGTGCATGTGTGTGGAGAAATGCTCTTTTGTTATCCATGGGCAGGTTTTAATTTCTGTCAAAAGCAGATATTAAATGAGACTCGGTTTGTTTAAAAAACAATCTTTGTAATATTTGAAAATGTTCTCACCAAAGTGTGCAGCACACTTCCTCAATAGCAGATATGAAAAAAAAGCCTTGTTAACACAATTATATACATTTTTAATTCATTTAATTTGTTTAAAATAATGTATGTAATGTATTCAGTCAATTGTTGCAGATTTTTTTTATGATTGAGCGTGTAATCCTGCTTTTCAGTTAAAACCTGAGATCAAACAAATTTGGCACAAGAAGGTTTTCACCTAAAAATGAGAGTATTCAAAATAAACAATGTAACACATTTAAACTTGGGCTGCATGATGTGACAAAACAAATCAGATTGCAATTGTTTTGACAGATTTTGTGGTTGCAGTATGATTCACAATTAGTGAGAACTATTTTTGAATGACAATTTTCATGTTTACTGAAAGAAATTGTTAAAATCATGATGATGTGACATTTGTTGGGGTCTGTACCAACGACAGACATGCATCTTTTTGCCACACTACAGTAATTCATTACAATGCTGTTTTGTCACACATTTTTCCGTTAAGCAAAAGTGTGCAGCTTCTGTGATTTGGACATTGCATTTGGCCTGATTGCCATTTCAATAATATTTCTATTAATCGCGCAACGCTAAATTAAACTTTAAATTTAAAAAGTATAACCAGTTTACACATTTGCTTATAAATGGCTTTAACGTTTTAAGTACAACTTTGATTTTCAGCGTGCTTTGAAAAAATTAAACAAGCTGTTTAGTTTGCTCGTCTAATTCAGGAATATAAATGAAAATAATACATTACATATAAATGTAATTCAAGCTTTCTGTACGAGCTTCAAAAATACAGCCCACACAGACAGCTATTCATAAACAGCATTCAGTTTTGTGACATTTTAAATAATCTCTTTGCTGTTCTTATATCATAAAGTCAATAAGAGTTCAAATGAAGCTCTATTTTTCTCCTGTTGCTGTCTCTATTTTTGCACCATCTCTTTGTGTGTGGCTCTTTTCATCAGCGGCGTGAGCTAAACTCTGATAAACTGTTGGTTTGGCCTCTAATCCAGCTGCTAAAAAATCTTGCAGGAGCTCGTGCCCCCTGAGTCACGGCAGCCCTGCTTTGGGTATCAATTTTTCTGGTGCATATTACAAAGCGTTATAAATAGTATGTAGGCCCATGTAGTGTTCGTATCTCCCTCTGCCTCCACCCCTCCCCTCCTGGCACAAAGATCTCTTGTTCCCCCAGTGAATGTGTGCTGCCCTGAGCCATTCAGGCTTTTGTGGGGCTGAGGGGCCCTCCACCACCACCCCCCCTTCTGCTGGGGTCAAAGGGGGGCAGGGGCAGGGCTTATCCCTGGTTAGTGGGCGAGCGCAGGGGTGTGTGAGGGGTGGGAGGGGGAGAGAGCAGAGAGATAAGAGAATGGAGCATGCGTATGGGTGTGTGAAACTGGAGCAATATGTTTTGATTTATAACTAGTATACGTTTTGTAATATAATATTCATGATTATTAATAGGCTGAATAAAATAGTTTTGTCTGAATTAAAACAAAGAGTACATATGTAGGGAGAAAACATGCTGATAGATTTTTTCTCCTCTTCTTGCTTCTGTCCCAATTTGTAAAAGCTTAATGTGAATGATTTGTGTCGTCAGATTTTTGCCACTTTGGGTCACCAGCTGTGTGTGTGTGCGTGCGTGCGTGCATGCGTGCTTCTGTACGTTTGAATTTAACATTTATTACAATTGATGGAGTTTTTACGATCATAAAGAAACCAAATTATCTGACCGTACTCTCAGGCAGGCTGGCGTACTTAATCATGCATTACATTTGTTGATTTTATTAATCATGCATTAAATTGGTTTAAGTCAACAGATCAACGCCTTGTTTAAAAGTTAATTTTAGATGTTCCATTATTTCTGTAAATGATTCATGCTCTAATACAGCAATTTGTCTATTTCTGTTTCTCAGGTTATTAGCATTTTTATCATTTCATTGTGAAAAGACCTAAAAAAAAAAAAAAAAAACCCCACAGAGATCATGGAGAAATTTTACAGCTGTGGTTTAAATGACAAGTTGTCCAACTAATGATTATTCTAATTATTGAGTAATGCACCGAATCTTCTCATGATTAATTGATTAATCTTTTAGTTTATAAAGTGTTTCAGAGATGCCCAAAGTTGTTTTTTGTCCAGTCCTCACAGTGAAGAAGCTCGAAGCAGCAAATGTTCAACATGTTCGACGTGTTTTTGCTTGAAAAATGACTGAAAAGATGAATCAGTTATCAAAGTAGTTGCCATTTTCTTTCAATTGACTAGTCACTTCATCAACTAATTATTACTGCTCTTGTGTCGCTCAAATAAAAATGTGACAAGGGTATTGCATGAAGCCACAACAAATGTGTTCTTACATTTAACAAAGTAATGCATGTACCAAACATCAAGGCAAGAGTCCAAAAGGAAATAAGACAAAAATTTGCTGCTATAATGTCAGCGAGTCCAACAATTTGACTTGTCATGGTAGGAAAAGTTCAGGTGCAACATTAACGATGGCTCTGTTTGTTCCAAGTGTCCCAGTAAACCACGAGACCGTGACAATGAGCCAGCAACTAAATGGAACTCAGCCATCAGTCATTGTATAATTTGCACTTGTGCGTTTAATACTGTAATTATTATCGTCAATGTTTCATCAAATGTCAATAACAACAATAAATTCTTCTTTTTTTTAAACTCCTCTGGACCTAAACATACAAAAATACATCATGAATTTCCCAAACCTCTACATTTAGAAACTGATGAAGAATGCAACAAAGCATGAATTTGAAATATTTATGTCATTATGAAAGAACATCACAGCAACATCGTGGTTTGAAAAGCACTTGGATTTTGGATAAAGTGCTTGAAACTGTAATTGCATTACTTTCGTAACTCACTATATGACTGAATAGTTTCTTTTTAGATAAAGAAATAAATAAGGTGGAGAGAGTGTGACACATTTTGAAACATGAAACTTTGTTGTTTTGCCTTTGATTTGTCATCCTTCGGTAGAATGCTATCACAAAACATAATTTCAGTTGTTTTTAGCACTAGAACGTCTGATAGAGAAGTGAAATAATCATTTTGAATATATATACAGTATGTATATGAATATGTAATTTACCACAGGTGTAAGATGGTAAAACTGTATAATACTTGAAAAGTGCTTGAAACCAGGAGTTTGTATTAACAGTGGCATGCAGTAACTTTAACAGATCAAACAGGAGCGGCTCAAAAAAATAATTTGTATTTTGTTGCTGTGTTTAAAATCATTGTTTTATTATGTCATTTAAAGTTACTATAACAAAGTTTCATATTTTATCAATTTTGGAGGCTCCTGCTTCCTCTGACATAACCACAAAATATAATGTCAAAAATAAATATATCTAAATAAAAAATTCTTTCTGCTTCCTTTTTAACTGGATAACTCACAACTCAATCTAACTTGGCCTGGGAAAATGTAAATATGTAAATACAGGCTCCTTTCGTCTCTTTACAAGGAAAATCCAGAGGCAGACAAAGAATAAATATATAGAAAAGGCCAATCTTCTTGCAAATGATCTTCTTTGGTTATGTAGGTCTTATAGAGGCATCAGTATGAAATTGAGACTTTCATCACCAGTTTAAAACTCCTTGTAGTAGCTTTAAATATAGCATTATATTAAAATAATGTTCATGTCTGTTATTCCTGATTTTTCCACAGGTGTTTTCTCCAGTACAGATGGGTCATCTTCGGGTACAGGAGCTGTCGCCGTGGGTGGAGCCAGCTCTGAGTTGTCCCAGCAACCACAGCCCACACCTTCCCTAGCCCCTCCCTCCCCATTCACTGCCACCGCGCCGCTAACCAGCACAGCCTCCACACACGTGAGTCCAAACACACAACCTGCGCTGGAAACTCTCAATGCCCCTCGTCGCTCTTACGTACATCAAAATTCATGCTCATTAAACACACCCCGTCTCTTTCTTTCTTTCACCAACACACACACTCATACACATCCTCTCTGTTCATTCAGCACCCTCTACATCTGTCAATTCATCCACATCTCTCACATCTGTGAGCTGAAGTGCAGATAAACTGTGAGAACACAAACAAACCAAAGCACGCTAATTAAACGTCTTCCGCACCAAATCTCTCGGCACTATTATTAATCCACTGCATGTTAATTATGTGTGAAATGTGTGTGTCCTGACCTTGTGCGGATTGTGTTTTCTCAGCGAGTTATTCCATAGTTGATTTCATACGGTGCACCTGTAGAGGGTCTCTCTGGTTTATTCAGAGCACAAAAATAAAATAAAAATTGTCACTGTAGTTTTCATTGAAAATGTGTAATTCTCCAGCCTAATTCAATAACTGTTGACCTTAGTGAGCATGGTTTGAATTAATATATAAATAAGTGATGCATCTTTATTACGGTAAATGTTCAGGAATGTCATTGAGAAATGTTGGAAACCCATCATTTTCCTGTGCAAAAAAGAAAAATTGTAAAAATGTGTTATTGTAGTACAAACACACTATTATGATTTCTATCATGTCCCTCAATGTGTAGAAAAAGAGGAAAAATAAATTCTTCTGGGCAAAGCTGAGAAAGCGGTCATTCACCAAGCATTAGATCAGAAAGCGGATCCACAATCCAGACTGCATATTTCAGGAAAATCACTCCTGTCTTAGATTTATTTAAAATGTTTGGTGATTTTTTTATGTTTCAAAAAAGAAAGTAAATTCCGGCGCACAATTATCACCTCTGCATTGATTTACTTTTTAAAAAGTGCAGAGGGCTTCAGTCACAAGGACCTTTCTCAAGACATAACCATCATTAAATGCCCACAGCTGTGTTGGAGATGTGTCTATAGTCAGATGCAACAGCTCGACAATTCAAAATACATAGCATCCACAAATCTCTTTATACTACGAAATAGGATGAAAACAAAATAAATAAAATAAAATAAAAATAATTAATTAAATAAAAATAAATTACAAAAAAATTAAAGTAATTAATCATTTATTCTCTGCACCACAAAAGAGACTAAACATGAAATGATTTTAATGGTGTTTTGTTGGGTTTTTTTTTTTTTTTTAACCATTTAAAACATTTTCCCATTTATACCTTGGCTGCTGC
>JAJHUR010094153.1:0-12351 GCA_027495735.1 Lutjanus campechanus | reverse complement strand
TTTTTTGTGTCGGCTAATTGTATGAGTGCTGAATTATAGATATCATTCATCACTCCTGAGGCTCCGCCCTCGCACGAGCCGGACACGAGTCTCTCTGTGTCGTCCTCAGAGACTCCTGATCCTCACTGATGATCAGCTGCTTCTTCTGTCTTTGCTCCAGTTTCATTTTCATCCTGACAAGTTTGATTTATTTATTTTAATTTATTCTGTCTATTACATAATATTTTATCATCATTTTATCCATCTGAGAGATAAATTTGAGAGTCCACAGCTGCTAGCAGTTCTGTGAGACGGTACTGAGACACAGTGTTGCTCTAATGCTAACATTAGCATGCTACCATGCCCACAATGACAAAGCAAATTTGCCAACGTTAAGCAGGGATAATATTTACCATCTTCACCTTCTTATGTTTGCATGTTAGCAAACTAATAAGGCTTAGCATTGTTAACCATCTTCACCATCTTAATTTAGTTTAATAGGGATCATTTTCACCAAGCTAATGTGCCATGTTTAGCAGGGATATTGTTTACCATCCTCATCATCCTAGTTTAGTCTGTTAGCATGCTGCTGTGCTAATGTTTAACAGGGATAATGTTTGCAGTGTTTACCATCTTAGTTCAGCATGTTAGCATGCTAACATTTGCTAATTACCTCTAAAAACAAACTATCTATACTTAAGGCTGTTGGGATAAGTTTTGCAGGTATTTGGTCATTTAACAAAATGTTTTCCACCCATGACATGTAACTTAAAACCAAAAATTACAACAGCATGGTGTTCTTGATAATTCTCTCTCTCTCTCTGTGTGTGTGTGTGTGTGTGTGTGTGTGGGTGGGTGGTAGAGAAGTACAAACAGGTTTATACACGTTATGTTGTCAGTTACTTGTTCTCTGGTTAAATTATTTAGTGTGCATCAGTTTCTTGTGCAGTTTGAACCTTCAATAGAGCACGACAAGCTCTCCTGCAAAGTAATACACACACATTTTTAGTCCACGCTCATAATCTAGAACACACTGCACATTATCTGGCGTCTGATAAAAAATGTTTCTTAAGCACACAGTTGACAACATGACCAGAAGTATGTGGACAGTCTCTTGTGTCTGACAGTGAACAAATTCTATTTTTTTCCCAGTGAAAAGCCTGAAACCACATTAAACAGAATAATGAAGATGTACTCTTGGAAATAAATGTGCTAACTAGAACCAAAAAAAGGTTCTTTGGCTTGTCTCCATAGGAGAACCATCTTGTAGAACCTTTTCTAGAGGTTTCATTTGGAACCCTCTCAGACAGGCCTTTTCAACCAACATGGAACTGGCACCGTTTTGAGCATTTCCACCAAAAATAAACTGGTTTGGAACCTGAAACGCTGGTTCCCAGCTGGAACCAAAGTGGGCGTGTCCTATTCATTGTGCAGCTGCCCTCTTGCAGTTGTATTCATGGTAACAATTTAGAAGTGATGATAAAAGCTTTGAGAGTCTGAACACTTGTTTTAGGAACCTTGAAAGTTGTACGAACCCGCTCAGGGTTTCTTTCCTGGGCAGTACAAATTCATCTTCCAAGGATCACAAATCTACTCTGCCTCTCAGATTGAAGTATCCTGTGTGTGGAGTTTGAGTTGTGGCAGGTTTTCTCCACCAAGTGGCGCCAGATTCGCACCAATAAAACTCAAATGATGCTTGTTGCACATTTTGTACTTAAATCTCTTTTCTCTCTTTCTGTAGATCAGCGGTTGCATCATCCTGGGCGTCTCCATCTACCTGAAAGTCGAGAAGGATGGAAACAAGGTGAGACTGAATTCAGAGGCCTGATGTGTGATTGTCACCTTCCTCAGCAGTCGAATCGACGTGTAAAATACTGATTTATTTCCTCCTGCCTCCTCTCGTCTTCAGCTCACCAGTGAATATCTTCCCGGCGTCGACCTGATGATCGCCATCGGAGTGATCATCATGGTGCTCGGCTTCCTGGGCTGCTGTGGAGCCATCAGAGAGAACCGCTGCATGCTGCTGCTGGTGGGAACCACCTCATTGTTCTCTCTGTGTTCTACATTTGATTGGATATATTATCAGGCTTTAATCATTTATAATCATACAAAAAAAGAGAGGATTTGCTTTGTTTTTTGGGGGAGAAACAAAGCAACAATCTTTCACAGTTCCTTCATTATTTTTCATCTGTGAAACAAGTGAAAAAAGTTTTTCAGACCTGTTTAAGACACAGAGTTGTGGTGCACTTCAGCCTCTTGTGGCCAAATTGAGAACTACAAGAACAAAACTTCATCACAAAACTGATCCTGAGAAAACTTGAAGTAAAAATCCAGCAACACCTGCATCCTGCTCCTTCTATACTGCATAAAATACTTTAAAGCTTTTTGGATCACGCTTCAATTTCCAGGTCCCATAATTTCATGGTAAATAGGTGGTAATTACCAAGTAATATATTTGAAATTTACCTGCAAATTATCCACAAATTTCATGATATGTGATCATTTGCATGTGTCGTTTTCATGCAAGAAGAAATTAACTGCAACTTTAACCTAAATTCCATAGTAAATATGTGATAATTAGCAAGTATCATGACTGAACTTTCTTAGAATTTATCCTAATTTATTGAAAATTACCTCAACATTATTTAATCATTTTGAATAAAGAACATTTATGAGACAGTGTTTTCAGAGATTTGTGCACACAGAGAAGATTTTTTGGTAAATATAACCGTCATCTTCACATATTTACATGATCAGAAAATCACCCCTGCTTTTCTTTCTCTCTCTTCCCTCAGTTCTTCATCAGCCTCCTCATCATCTTCATCCTCCTGGTGGCGGCGGGCATCCTGGGTGCAGTGGGCGAGAAGAAGGTAAAAAACAGGAAGTGACGCCGTCCTCACATCACCTGCGGTCTCGCCGGTTTGTTTGGGAGGTTGACAGTTTGTGTTGTTTGTTTGTGTGTGTGTGCAGGTGGAGGGGTGGGTGAAGGAGAGTCTGAAGGAGAAGTACACCCCGCTGTCAACACAACCACAGAGTGTGAAGGACGACCTGGAGAAACTGCAGAAGGAGGTAAACATTTTCTGCAAAATTTGCTGTTCAGTATAGTTCATATACATTTTTCTTCAGTTTAAATTATTAAAGTGATAATACTGATAATCTACAGGTAGAAAATATAAAGCAGGGATGCACCGATCGACCTGCCAGAACCCGGAACCCGACATCGTATTCACACACACACACAATGGTCACATCATGCACACAGCAGACACACAGGCCGTAACATCACAGACACACACACTCAGACACATGCTTGCATGAAATCGGTGTCAGCGACAGAGTCCAAGAACGTTTTAAAGAGGACAGACGGTCCACACGGAGACGCAGCCGCTGACGGTGTTAGCTCTTCATGCTAATGTTAGCCAGCAGCAGACTGACAGTTAAAATCTCACCTCCTGTTCTGACTGAAGAATAAACAGCCTGTGTCGATGCGTCTCCTCAAACATTTTCTCATCCAGACTCGTTCGGTCTCCGGTTTGTTCTACACCAGCTCTGGATAAACTGAAATCATTAGTGAACAGTTTCTTTACTGCTGCAGCTGAATCTCGTGTGTTTTTTGTGTATTCTTTCCTTCCAGCTCAAGTGCTGTGGTATACTGCAGGGACCATCAGACTGGGGCACTTCCGCTCCCGACTCCTGCCGCTGCAACGCCACCGAATCAGAGTGTGGTTCCAACAGAATCTACCCCACGGTGAGACCAGAGCTCTCAGAGCTTTTTTAGACTGATGTTCCTCCTTCCAGGCAGGAAAATCAACCTGCAGAGACTTTTAATCTCATCGCAATGAAATAAAAATAGCACGTAGATGTTCAGTCTGATCGTGTCTGATGATTTCATGGTCTCATCCTGCAGCCCTGCGCCACCCAAATCTCCCGTGTACTGGAGAAAAACATGGAGGTGGTGCTGGGAATCGCCTTTGCCATCGCCATCCTGCTGGTCAGTTTGCATGAAACTACATTTTTAAGTGCGGTTGTTTGTTTGAGTGTTTTCTCATCTGATGTTTTCTCGTCTCGCTCTGCAGATTTTCGGCATGGTCTTCGCCATGATCCTCTACTGTCAGATCCGCAGGAAGGACGCCGACGCCACCACTGCCTGAACGGTCAAACCCGGCCGCGCCCGTTCGCTGCCTGGCAACGGCCAATCAGCAGTGCCCAAATGACCCATGTAACACGCACCATGTATCCTCAGTGCTTCTGTAACGTAACCCCGTGCTTTTAATGTGAAGGAACACGCTGATATTTTGGTTGAATTTATATTTTGTCTTGAACGCTCAGAAATAAAACAGCTAGTGAGATTTATTACCTTTTCTTTTCCCAAAATATCACCGTGTTCCTCTAACAGAAAAGATGTGACAGCCATGAAATCATCATGTCAAAACGAAGCTATAAAACAAATAAAACAGTAACGCTAATCTATGTTTCCGTGCACACTGTGGCCTCAAGGAACAAAACTGTCAAAAACACGCTGGTGTTGTCTCGGGCTCATGTATGGAAGCCCATTACTGCCAAAAAATTAAATAAATACGATTTTAAAAAAGTATATATAAAATTCTTTCCCATACAAATGATTTATAATATACGTATACACAGTTGAACGACATTTTCTGATAATTATGACAAAATATTCACTCAAATTTAGACTTAAGAGTCACGTTTTTAGCCAAGCTTTATATTAATGTTCATTCATTTTTACCATTTTCTGTGTTAAATGTCCACATGTCATGTGAAAGATGCTTAAAATCAAATGTGTTATGACTATAATGAAGTACTGAATTGTAGTTTGTCGATCTCTATTACAGGTGTATTTCTGCAGTGTTGTGTTTTTCATGTTTAATTTCTTTTTTGTTTTGTTTTTGGCAGGAATGTGCTTCCATAGATTCAGTCCAAATTCTGCTAGAACTGTCTGTTGCAATGTCTGCTCCCATTTTTGGAAAATATTGCAAAATAATCCTCAGGAAATTGTCGCGTGTTTGTCGTTATAGCTTCACAAATATAATAATAAGCCTTAAATTTGTCACTGCTGCACAGATTTGTCATCTTAGGGACGTTATCGTATTAACTTCTGATTTTTATTTTAAAAGTGTAGAAGTGGTTCAATCTCGTGGAGCAAAACTTGATTTCTTTTTCTTGTTTTTCGTTGCAGATTCTTGTTGCTGTTGCATTTATGAATTAATTCTTGTTTTGTTTTTGTTGTACCGGCACTGGTTGAAAACTGTAAGATTATTTTTGTGTATTTTTGTCACCAAACTGTCTTAAGTTTGGGACATTATGTGTCATACTATATAAGAGTTTCTCCAAACATCGCTTGTCTTTTTATTTTGTTGTCTCCTCCCATAATATCCCATCATCATTATTATTAAAGGAATAGTTCAGAATATTTGAAGTATGAAGTACTTTTCCGTTGGAAAAGCAAACAGGAGTACCAGCACTGATGCTAAGCTAACGTACTGCTGGTATCAGTTTAAGTTTACGTTATGTTTAGAATATTTTCACCACTTTACCTGCTGTCAAACAGACTTTTCTGATGGGAAACTGTTATTATATAAGCTAAATATCGCTCTCTCCAAACCCACCAAACTCCATTGAGAAAATCAGTAATTTTACCTCACAGAGCACAGGAGTTGTTGGTTTACCGTTGCCTCAGTCGGCTAGTTTGTTGGTGTTATTGTGCGACTTTGGTGTTTAAAAAAGTTTAATTCCAGTTCACCAAGTCACAAAAAAACAAACAAACGATCAGATCGATGCAGTGATTGATCAGTAGCTCTCATGTTCTGCAAAGTAAAACTGCTGATTTTGCCAGTGGAGTTTGGTTGGTTTTGAGAAAGCAGTATTCGGCTTATTTAGCGGCGGTTTCAGGACAGAAAAGGTTAAATGGTGGAAATATTTTGATAATAGCGTACAAACTTTTTTAAACATCTCTTGCAGTGTCTTCCTGCACCAGTCCTCCTGCTGCTTCTCCAAACTGGAGCTCTACTGTTGGTAACACACCGACGAAGGTTAAGTACCACGTACAGCTTCACTTCAAATAATCCGAACTGTCCCTTTAAGTACATTTAAATTCTCAGACACGTTACTTTAAGTCACAGTGATGTGATGCATGAGAATTTGTATTTTCTTACAAGAAGTGGCTTCAATATTCTCAAAGTAAATCTAAATGTTAGAAAGATTAAAAATGTACCTTCTTCAGATGTGTTATGTTTTTTCCTGTGGACCCCCTCAGCCTCTCTCCGGGACCTCTGATCGTCCGTCATCGATCTGCACACTGTGATGAAATATAACAGAGGATGTGATGTGTTTCGTCTGCAGCCTGTTGTTTAAAATGGTTTAATCACCGTTCCAGCTGTCTAAATACAATAAAATGATGAAGGGAAGCTCCGGCTGCAGCTGTGCGCTCTCTGTCTGTGTCACAGGTGAAGTGGTTAAATGTTGGATTTTCTGATAAATGCCAGGACTCGGTGTCCTTCCTCCTCCAGATGAGTCCAAACTGTTCTTTTATTACAGGAATTAAAGACTCAAGTACCAAAAGTTCAGAATTCAGCACCTACAGAGACTCATAGTTTCCTCATGTAGTTTACTTTTATAGCAACTTCATCTAAACTCAAAAAGTTTACTTACACTGGAAAAGAGGTTGAATAAACTCCAGAAGACGACATCAAAGCCAGTCACAGCATCAGTTTGGAAGGGGTCAAAGGTCGTCCACCAGGAGTCAGGGGACGTTCAGAACCGACACTACGACCCAGAACAGAGGCAGGAGTTACACAACCACCTCTTATCATGTGATGAAGCTCCAATTTACAAAAGAAAGACTCTGTTCAAGTTTCAACAAAACATTCTGTTACTGTGGGAGGAAACAGGACAGACCTGTTGGGCCAAATAAACAAAAATAAAGGGATAGTTCACCCAATTATCTGCTCACCTTCATACCAACTGAAGGTCGGGTTTAGTTTTTTTAGTCCACAAAACACTGCTGGAGGTTCACAGGAAAACTGTGTTGCAGAATATAAACATAAAATGCCTCCATGCTGCTCGTCTGGTGTGATCAAAGTCTCCTGAAGCCCCGACATGCCAAACTGACTGAAACAAAAAAGTTATGTTCACCATGTTTTTAGCCTGAATCTTCACTTAACTTGGAGCCACGTGCACACGCACGGACTTTAGGAGACTTGGATTACACCAGACGAGCAGTATGGAGGCATTTTATGTTTTTTTACGTTTGAAAACTGGTCACCATTCACCTCCACTGTTTGAGAAATTCTGCAACACTTTTCTTGTGAAACTCCAGCAGAGTTCTGTGAACTAAAAACCCAAACCTGACCATCAGTCGAACTTTCCTTTTAATGTAACCCTTGTTCCCAAAAAAATTGGTGCTGATCAGTGATCAGCTCATCATCAAGCTTCTGCAGAAGTCTGGTAACGAGCTGATCATTTGAATCAGGTGTGCTGGAGCAGGGAAACACCTAAAACATGCAGGGCAAAGGTCCCTGAGGACCAGGGTTAGGAAACACTTGTAGTAAATAAAAACTGAACACAATGATTTGCCCCTCCTTTTCAATTTATATTCAGCTGAATACTGCACAAAGATATTTTATGTGTAACTGATAAACTGATTAAATTGTTTTTTGTAAATATTCACTCGTTCTCAGTTTGATGCCTGCAACATGCTCCAAAAGAAGTTGGGTCAGGAGCAACAAAAGACTGTGAAAGTTGTGCAATGCTCCAAAAAAAAACCCATCAGTATCATGAATGAGTATTAAAGGAGTGTCCTTGAAAGGTTCAGTGGCTCACAGGCATGGATGGAGTGAAGTTCAACACTTTGTGAAAAACTGCAAACAGTCCAACAGTTTAAGAACAAGACACAACACTGCAGGAATTTATAGATTTCACCATCTACAATCCATGATATCATTAAAAGATTCAGAGAATCCACAGAAATCTCTGCATGTGAGGAACAAGACTGAAAGCCAACACTGAATGTCTGTGACCTTTGACCCCTCAGGCAGCTCTGCATTAAAAACCCACATCATTGTATAAAGGAGACTACATGAGCTCAGGAACACTTTGGAAAAACGTTGTCAGTAAACACAGTTTGTCTCTGCAGCTACAAATTTAAGTTAAGACTCGACCATGCAAAGAGAAAGACATATATCAACAACATCCAGAAACACTGCAGACTTCTCTGGACCCGAGTCCACGTTTCAGACACTTCTAACTTTAAAAGACGGCAGCTGTGATGGTCAAAAAGGTTTTGCAAATGATTGCATTCTGTTTCTGTTTACATGTTACACAGCGTCTTAACTTTATTGGGGTTTGAGTTCTAAAACAGAAACAACCTCTAGAAAATAAAACACAAAAGACAGCTAACTTCTCCACAGAGAGACTTGAAAACTTTTATCAACCAGTAGAAAAGGGCGATTGATCAACCATCTACTGTAGGTGACACACCGACTACGGATAAACAACTCAAACAAACACTTAAAATAATCCAAACTGTCCCTTTAAATCAGTGGGGTGTAGTGAGGTTAAATAGCCACCAGATGTCACTGTGTTCAAAAGTTTGAGGCTTTGTTTCAGCACAAATAAAAAGAAATCTCCACAAGGCTTCGTCCACCAATCACCAACCAGTAAATCATAAATTCACCTGTATTGAAATGAGGAGGGCTACAGAATAATCCTGCCTGCAGTGAAGATCATTTTCACACATCTTTGTCTGCAAGAAATTCTTCAGAGGCAGAAACAACAACACAACTTCACACCATGACAGAAGTCTCTCTGAGCTCATTGTTTGAGGTCTCCTGGTGTTTCTTGTTGCTCATTGGTTCCCTCAGATTCAAAATGACCAATGAGGAGTCAAACCTGGAGCTCACAAGTGGAACCCAATCAGCTAACGACCCTCTGAGACCACAGTCCTTTTTTCTGCCTGGAGAGCTGCTCGTCCTTCAACTCAGTGTGAACTTTGACTTGAAGGAAATCTAAAATATTTTCTGCAAATCTGATCTTTAGATATTTGTGCACATTTTCAGACGGACTCTGCAGGACGTTCACAGTGTCGCACACACGAGAAAAGTCACAGAAACTGTCGTCAAACATTAAAAAGAAAGTTGAGGAAAAAAGAGGCAGCTTCCTGAGCTGTCTGACCGACACTCAGTGTTTCCTCAAGAACGTGTATAAAGGAGGTTTCAATGAAAATAATTTGGTTTGATTTGGTTATTTTACACCCAAAAAGAGGATTTAAAATATAGATCAGATCCAGCTTTTTGCTAATGACGCCTCTACTGGCTGATGTGCAGCAGATCTGCTCTTATTCTTGTAAATATAAATGATCCATATTGTGTTTTCTCTCTAAACACCCTATATCTAATGTATATTAGATATGATCTGTTAAACATGTATTGTTTTCTGAATAAGATCTATAGATGCATTCATTTATATTTTTATTTTTGCTTTTTTCCTCAGATTGTTGTCGTCATTTCATTATCATTGGTTTTTTCATTTTATAAAATGTTTTCTTCTTGTATTTAGAACACAGAAAATTTTCCCTTTCTATCCAAGCTTGCATGTGACCTGTGATTAGTGGCTGACACACATCAGGTGTGCATCTGCTCACAGAGGCTTCATCAGCCACTTCTCCTGGCATTTCACTCATGACTTGACAAAGGCCCTGTGCTGCCGAAACGTTGTCTGATAAGTCTCGTGCATTTGGAGCAGATTGTGCGGCGTTTCTCTCTCCTTCCGTCAATGAAAATAAACCAACAAACAACAACATGAAGCCGGCGGGTTCACAGCTTTTTTCTTTCTCTCTACTCGCCTCAAATCTTCCAAAATCTGCCAAATTTAAGCAAAAGTAAGAAAAAACAATTTGTTTTAACTTAAGTTTGTGTCCGGGCTGCTTTAAAGTTTTGTAATGATTAAAAACATATAAACAGTTTTTGTTTAATGAACTTGATATTAATTCACTTGTACTTTATTCACTCGTGTCCTTTAGGTGTATTTTCAAGCTTCTCCAGCACCGTACAGCTGTGGTAAATTATATGTTTCTATACAAAGTGATTATTTTACTTCTTCATCACATTAAATCAGATGTACTGTTTGTTTTATATTATGACAGAATTCTGCAGACGGGAGACAAATTTCATGTTTAAAAACGTGTCACTTGTCTGTAAGTTGCCTCCTTTTATCTTTATGGATTTAGTGCATTTTCCTTAACTGATAGTTGAAAATGTTAACAACTGATTATTAATGTCATAATGTCAAATGAGGCGCAATTAATCCCATTTCTAGACAGTTGATTAATTATCAATTTATTCATGTTTAGTTGGTTAAATTCTTATTTGTCAGTTAATCGATTAATGACTAAAACATCCTAAAGAATCTGTTCCAGCAAATATCTGACTTATTTTATTTCTTCTTTTTATTTTTTCAACAAGTTTCAAGCACTTTTTCCAAAATCCAAGAACTTTTCAAACCTGGAAAACAGTCAAGAATTTGTACAAGCGTCTGAATATAAAACTATTATAAAACATGTTAAATGCTGTTAGATGTTGTTAAAAGAAAAAATGTTGAGTTTATACTAGAACAGAGACATTTACCAGCAGAGGTTAAGAGTGGAAATAATCTAATCAATGTTTACTTTGGACAGTGAAGCTCAGGAATGAATCACGTAATCACGGCGGAGGGGCTCAGCTTTCCTTAGATACAAGAGGAGGGGGGGGCACTGAGGAGAAAAGGTTGTGGACCTCTATTATATTATACTATATCATGAATGTAAAAAGTCACAGCAGAGCTTTAACTCTCAAACAATGCATGCTGGGAAATCTGCTAATATGCTGATATTTTTTTCTTCAGAAAAACTTAAATTAATGAGTTGATTGAACTTGAATTAAATTATTAAAACATGCATATTAACATTAAGTTGATGAGAAAACGAGTTGATTCTGTATGATTTTTTCCAGCACTATAACTGGTCGATCTCTTGATGTCTCTGACTGAAGACAGTTGGTCTGAATGTCCCCTGACAGTGTGAAGTCCTCACGTCGCCCTCTGCAGGCTGAAATGTGTCCTGACGCTCCACACTGTTAAAATGTTGGACGGAACAAAGTGAGAACCTGCTCACAGAACCGGAGTTACTCCAGATATCTGCAGGTCTGAGGCGTGTTTACAGAGAGAACGATGGACGTGATGGATGAAAATGTTCCAGCTGGCTGCGTCACGTGTTGCTGCAGCGAGCAGCTGAAGTGTCCGTCATTGTTTATCATCATTATCACCGAGCTGGAAACACACACACACACACACACACACACACACACACACACACATAAATGGGCATAAACGCACACACACCCAGACAGTCCGTCCGTCCCCTTCAGTTATTTTTAGTCTAAAGTCAACACAGCACTTTGCTTAAAGACTCCACTGGATTCTTTTCTCTTCTATTTTATTTCATCATTTTATCTGTTCAACAGGCTCCACTGACATGTTGTCACAAATGTTTCTGTCAGTAACGAAGCATTTTATTCTATTTTTATTTCTATATTATTCTAAATGTTTTGTTTTTTATTTGACTCAGTCCTGAAATGTTTTGATCCTGTTCAATCATGTAAAGAAATTTGTAGAGGGAGTGATTGAAACCCTGGTGCCCCCATTTTTTAAAATGACAGCAAAAGTGCCCTCTTGGATGCCCCTATGGTAAATAAAATGTGATAAATGTAACATGCTTACAGTGAGTGACCTCTAGAGTGTGTTTCTAGTGGACAAAACGTGCTAAAGTGCCCGCTACAGTCCACTTCCAGTGGACAAAATATGATAAAGTGCCCTTTAGAGTGCGCTTCCAGAGGACAAACATGACAAAGTGCCCTCCAGAGTGCGCTTCCAGAGGGCAAACATGACAAAGTGCCCTCCAGAGTGCGCTTCCAGTGGACAAAATATGATAAAGTGCCCTCCAGAGTGAGCTTCCAGTGGACAAAATATGATAAAGTGCCCTCTAGAGTGCGCTTCCAGAGGACAAAGTGCCCTCCAGAGTTCGCTTCCAGTGGACAAACATGACAAAGTGCCCTCCAGAGTGCGCTTCCAGTGGACAAAATATGACAAAGTGCCCTCTAGAGTGCGCTTCCAGAGGACAAAGTGCCCTCCAGAGTGAGCTTCCAGAGGGCAAACATGACAAAGTGCCCTCCAGAGTGAGCTTCCAGAGGGCAAACATGACAAAGTGCCCTCCAGAGTGCGCTTCCAGTGGACAAACATGACAAAGTGCCCTCCAGAGTGCGCTTCCAGAGGACAAAATATGACAAAGTGCCCTCCAGAGTGCGCTTCCAGTAACATGACAAA
>JAJHUR010094152.1:0-35248 GCA_027495735.1 Lutjanus campechanus | reverse complement strand
TAAACATTAACTGATCCCTTCATTCTGCTAACGTCACTCATGCTACGAGACAACATGCGATGGTAAAATTGCCTCGTAGTTATTAATTATACACGAGGGATCTTGGCCGGGGACACTTTTATGTTGAAAGGGGCAATGAAATGTGGCCTATAATTGTTCCAATGATGTTATCATGTTAACAGTTACTTATTTCATGAACTAACTTAACCGTTGCTTGTGGCAAGAGGGAAGTTTTGCGATGCTGCTGTGCTGGTCCGGTCAGTGAGGTTTGGTGATGTGGTGAAGAGTAGAGTGGGGGAGAGACTGAAATGTGAGCTGAGCTCAGCGCGCTCTACTGGACAAAATAAATCATTACGCCAGCACGTTCTTTATTTGTCACACTTTTCTTTCTATCGGCGAGACATTTCACAGATACGATAACCTGTTCTATCGGGCCCCGATAAATCGGTGAACGATAATCGGTCGGACACTAATACTGGGTGCAATTACTGCCATTTCTAGACTAGCAACACAGAATAAACCAAACCATGAGAAAACCTCTGGAGAAATGATACACAAACCATACATTGCTGGTTAATGAGGTCTCATCAGTTAAATTCTTAACAACAGTTAATCGATCAATGTGTAATGGATAATGTACAGTGAGGCATTATTGCAAAATAAACCCTGACAGGAGGTTGCAGAACCCTGACACGAAACAGAGGGGCCTTGAATCAGGGGTCAATGAAGGGGTCTACGTACTTGGAAAAAATCAATAATTTCACACAAAGTATTAATTTTAAAATTATTTTATTGCTCCTCCAGAGTCTATGATCAGAACTACATACATAGCAGCAGTCTGCTATACAGAAATACTGACCAATCAGAATTGATTATTTCACAAAGCCGTGTAATGATTAATCATAAACATCCCTAATTCAGATGCTGCGTTGGTTTTGAACTCTGATAATTTGTCTATTTTCTGCTGATGATGCACAGAAACGCTTTCCTGTTGAGTGACGGTGGGACCGGTGAGGCGGACGCTCTCAGCTGATAACAGTTCAGGCAGATCCTGCTCAGGCTGTCAGGAATGCTTCAGCTTGGGGGCAAAGGCTTGTTTCAAACTTTGATCAGGAATTTACACTTTTCTGTGTGTATGTGTGCAGGGGCTCATTTTTATGGCATGTTGGACATCAGTCCCACATGCCTGCACTCTGCTCACTGCTGCTCTGTGGATGGAATCTGTAGGTTGTAAATTGTTTGACTAAAGTGTTTGTTGGAGACAAAATGAAATAAGATTCTCTTTGTTTATATTGCCTTTGTACTTTATATATGCTCTAGGTCAAATATAGTAAATTAAGATATTGTCTCTGGCTATTCTACATTCTTGTGCTTTTGGATGTGGAAAATCTGAAAATGTATTCATCTGGCAAACTAGCTCTGCATGTACTTATGTGTAGCCTTTTTATTCCTGTTTCAGTGCAGAGCGAGTCGCAGCTGCCCACTTAGACCTTTGATGCTGAATGAAGCGGCGTTGCCTCTTATTTAGCTTGATAATAGATTTTGCTTCCTGTGTCACAAACATTGTGTTTGCACATGTTTTGATCTGTTCCCATCCATTAATTACTTCCTGAGGAAATCTGAATCATGATTTTTAATTACCAGTGATTAATTTTCAAACACCTAACCCTTTTTAATAAAGAAATTAGCATTTATATATGCTGATGCCTAGTACGTGCTTGCACACACAGTTTGTATGACTAATGTTGTGTGGCTGCTGAGTCACTGCGCTGCTACTCCCTGTTACTGTAACACAACACAACCCATGAATAGACAGTTTGCTCATGTTTCCCAAGAACTGGTGCTTCACATTTATTTAGATGCTGATTATTAAAAAAAACTGATCATGTCATGCTTTGTTGTGTGACTGAGCAAAAAGGCTGGTATTAATAATATGCTATGAGAATATTTTTATTATTATATCTTATCACAATATGACAAATGAAGGAGTGACTCACATGAAATAAATTAAATTGATGCTTTAAATGGATAGTTTGGATTATTTGAAGTAGGTTTGTATGTAGTACTTATCCATAGTCTATTACCTACAGTAGATGGCAGTCAGGTGCCCACAGTTTGGAGAGGCACAGAAGAGTCCTGGTTTAGGAAGCTAAGCAATCTACTGCTGTGGACAAGGTCAACAGCAAAACATATTTTAGCCAGCCAACAAAGGTACACCTAAAAGAATCGACATAATTTTAGGTGTACGCTATAATTAAAATATTTTTAAATATGTTGTAATTTTACCTCTCAGAACACAGGAGCTGCTCTATCGCTACCAAAGTCAAACAGTTAAATAAAAAATTAACAGACTGAGGCAGCAGTAGAGCAGCAACTCCTCTGTTCTGCAAGGTAAAATTACTGATTTTGCCAGTGGAGCCTGGTTGAGCGTGACAGAGAGGTATTTGGCTTATATAACGGATGTTTCCTGTCAGGTAAAGCTGTCTGACGGCAAAGTAAAGTGGTGAAAATATTCTACTCTATACTTAAACTGATACTTTTTTTAATTTTATGTGTGGGATGAGCCTTTTTTTAAGTGGCTAGAATACAGTTTACTGCTGACCATGTCCACAGCCGGACATTGTTTAGCTTCCATTCTGGTGCCCGTCTCTGCTTCTCCAAACTGGGGGAATGTTTGCCATCTGTAGATTATACACTGAATGCTGATAAATACTCAAATACATCACAATGCCGTGGTAAAGGACAAATTGACTTTATTAACTTACTTATTAACAAGTCAAATCTCTTTGTTTTTTCAGAGCACCCACCACAAGAGAGACCAGTTTCATTGAGAAAATGAAGAAAATGGTGAGTCACGTTACATTTAATAAGCATTTTTTGTTTTTAACCTTTGCCATCACTTCTGCTTCAGTCGTGTTCTGTGTCTGCTTATTCTCAAGGAATAGTTTTGTTGCTGTTGTTCCAAAACATTGCTCACGGTTTCAAAAAAAAGAGTTGGACTTGCAGATATACAATGTTAAACGGCTTAATTTGAAAAGTCAAATAAAAATTTGCTCATAGGTGAAAATCAACGTTCAGTACAATGCTAAATTGTATTTTTTTTTTATTGGTATGATGACTGTAATGGCCTCCCTGCTGATTTGACTGTATGCAGTTCTAGATGTAGAAAAACTGTTTTGACTTTGATGGTCTTCTGTTTTCAAGCCAGTCTTGAGAACAGACTTTGGTTTTGAATCATGTGGTTTTGCTGCAAATAGTTCAGATACCATGATGGTGGCAGAGAAGAACGCCGGCCCTCGCTGCTATTTAATTATGTCTCTGTTTTTCTGTGTTATGGATTATCATGGCAACCTTGTAAGGATCAAATATTTTCTCCAAAATACATCTACAAATGAAGCTGTTTGTATATGGAAAGATGAGGTATATGTTATCTTTATGTGTATTTGATGTGAAGTAATTTTACATAACGCAGTTTGGTTTGTGCCAGTATCTCCTCCCTGTCACATGCAGAAGTAGTCTAGCTGGCAAGTGGAGCATTTCAAGATTGTGGAGAAAATTCTGTCTTCCATATTTTAGCTAAATTTCAAAAAATCTAATGCATCTGTTATACTAGCACACAGTCTGTGTTTCATAAAGCAGCCACGAGACATGAGAGGTGGGTTAGCTTTTTCTTGTTGTTGTTCAAGAAAGCTGTCATATGCACCGTGTTTATTCTTTCGATTTATATCCAGGGCAAGAACATCATCGTGTTCTACGGCTCCCAAACGGGCACAGCAGAGGAATTTGCTAATAGACTGTCCAAAGACGCTCAGCGGTACGGCATGAAAGGAATGGCTGCTGACCCAGAGGAGTATGACATGGTAAGTTGCATCAGTGGAAGAACATACAAACTTTTTCTTGGATATTACTCATTATAGTTGCCAGCACATGTCACAATAATTTGTGATAGCGTAGTGCAAATGGTAGTAATACAGTCCAAATTTTTTTTTCTGGGGACCCACTTCCAGAGAATGACAAATCATCAAGGCCCACTCCATAATTAATAAATCCTGGTCAGACTTAATTTGTGCATAAATGAATGTTCCTCACCATTTTGTAGTAAAATGTTTGCATCACCTTATATTGTTTTGACGTTTAATCGATTATTAAATTAAATGCCAACTATTTTCATAATGAATTTGAATAAATTTTAAAGAAAAAAAAATCACAGTTCTCTGATTTCAGCTTCTTCCCATTCCCATTGGACCAAACAGTTAATCAATTAGTAGAAATTATTGCCATGTTGATATTTTTCACCGACAACTGATCAATAAATTGTGAATATAATGGGCAGATTAATCAGCAATAAATTATTTGCAGCACTAATCTTGATGCATGTTATTGCAAACATGTTAAATATTTTCAATCTAAATGAGGAATAAATGGCTGAGTTAACAGGACATCTCATTGGTGTCATTTCCTCTCATCCTGAAAACAATATAAAACATTTTAGACTACTGCATTATGAGAATATAATTAAGATACAACTATTCTATTCTACTATTCTACTATTCTATTTATTTGGGGACCCAAATAAAATCTCCTGTGACCCACCTGTGAGTCCTGACCCAGTGTTTGGGAATGACTGGTTTACAGTACCTGCCAGAGCAACGTAATCTCTTCTTATTATAATTTCACTTTGGTAAAATGAAACATGTCCAGACAAGTGAGTCCATAAAGACCCAAGGACACTCGTATCAAGGTGTGTGCAGTAGTTCTGTCGCAATTATGGCCTCAGGTGATTTCCAAGAATGTTTTGTAACAATGAGAACCCATGCAAGAAGAGATTATTTAGTTTTGTGTTATTAATTATGTAATAACATAATAACTTGTATGTGCTGACAGGGAAATGCTTGAGGCACCCTGTCAGATATTGAAGACAAACTTCCTTAAAGTGGCTACAATTAACCTTAATATTGTGTTGATTTTGGAGGCCCCTGTAGGCAAAACCAGCCATGTTTCCCCCCACCATAACCACAATATAACATTATTGAAAGAAAAAATTCTTCCTGTTATTTTGTACCTGGCTAATGCAGGGGTTCCCAGACTTTTTCATGTCAAGGATCTGTGCAATAGATACACATTATTCTGCGGACCCCCAATTTAAACGAGGATTTTGTCTCAAGGAATCCCCTCTGAGTATTATTTGTTTTTATTTTTTGGTTTGAAGATAAAGTTTTCACGATCAAGAAATTATCAAACTAGGATCATTATGTCAAACAATCAATCAAAACAGTTGACCCCATTTCTTCTCTTGTTGTTTCAACTTCCAAAAAATGTGATGAAACTATTCCTCACAGTTTTAAACCCACTAAGCTAATGCACTACTCACTGTAACTTTCCCTGTGAAAATGTAAACACGGACTCTTCAGGTCTCATGACGTAAATAATTTCATCTGATTTCAAGGAGAATCTGACTCAGTGGCAGAAATTCAGAACAACTTCGCCGAAATAGCTGATCTTCCCACTGATGGTCTTGTTTGTTTATGTAGGTCATATAGAGGCATTAATATTAAATGAATACTGTTTCATAACCAGTTTAAGACTCCTTGAGGTATGTTTAAAGTTCTGAGATGTTCAGCACTCACTATCTCCGATTCTGATGTCTCATGTTCCAGGGGGAACTGTCCCGTCTGTCTGAGATTGAAAACTCCCTCGCCATATTTTGCATGGCCACCTATGGTGAAGGAGACCCAACAGATAATGCTCAGGACTTCTACGACTGGCTGCAGGAAAATGATGATGAAGACCTCTCCGGACTAAACTACACTGTGAGTCTTTATGCTGAACTTGTATGTACCAATAACATCTTTCAAATTCTTACAGGCTGAATTCAGAGAATTGTTCTGAAAAGTAACTGTGATGAGCATCAACCTGTTTATGCACCACTAACATCAACACAATTCCTACACAATGTCCTAGAGCCCAGTGTGATGTCAACAAATGTCTTATTTTGTCTGAACAACAGCCTAAAACTCCCAAATATTTGATTTAATTTCATTTAACTCCAAGAAAAGCAGCTCATTCACACAACTGAGAACCTTGAGCTATCAAACATTTGACATTTTTGCATAAAAATGACTCGGTAGTTTATGAAAATAGCTGCAGATGAATGATCTGTGGATTGATTAATTGATTAACAGACTCTTTGTTGCAGCTCTGGTTTCATTGCAAGTTAAAATCATGTGAACTCATTTGATCTAATAGATATTTGTAACATGTTTTTCAATGTACACACTTATTGTTTAGCTTCTCTTTTGTTCCCTCATTCAGTTTTTAAAGAATGCAAATGATTTCCCTTCAGTATTTTTTAGAGGTAAATCAATCTTACATTGAAACTTGAATAGCTAGCTTGGATTACTGGGATTTACATGCTGGATTTGCACATTCTGTTCACTGTTGCTGCTTCACAACCTGTTTATTTTATGAATCACGCTATGTCAGTTTGCTCGTCTGTCTTCCTGACATAAGGCGCACAGGCTTCACTAGCATGAGCTGCGTTGGCCTTTGTGTGCATCATGAATGAAAGGGCTTTGTGTGTTGTCGTGTCTGCTCTGTCTGTGCGTGTGGGTCATTGTTGGGGTGCATCGCCTTTGACCTCATTTGAGTGAAGAACTTGACTGTGGGAAATCTAGTTATATTTCTGGGGACAGTCATGTCCTTTATCCTGTATTTTATCTGTTAGCTCTTGGTCTGTAGCAGAGCAACTCTAATATATATTACAGTAACAGAGATTTATCAGGGTCTCCTGTAAGACATGTTGATTTTATTCTATACTTTATTTCAACAACAACTTGATGATGTATTCATCCTTAAACTAAAAAGCAGTCAAGTATATCCACTGGTTAATTGACTAACTTCATGTCACATTTTTTAGATTAATTGTTAACAACTTCTAGTTACTGAAAACTTCAAGTTCACTATGTGTTTTTAAGAATGTGCGCAGTCAGTTGATTAAATGATTAAACATTGCTGCCTTTGCTGGTCGGCACCAGAAATACTAGTTGGTTAAAGTAATTATTAATATTTTATTCATGTGTGGTGCTGGTTAACTGGTGCCTCCCTTGCCTCATGCTAATGGCCGGATCTTGCAAACCAGCAAGGTGGAAAGCAGAAAGTGAGAAAGATGGCATCTCACAAAACTAGTGTGTTTTGGCAGTACTTTGATCTAGAAATGGGGCTCTGTCAGAATCACTCGACCAGAGCAATGCCCAGCCACATTCAGCACAGGTATGTGAGCATTAAACTGCAAGCAGAGCTGACTGCTGATGCTAGCACTCTTAGCGTTAACCTGACTCGTCAAACCAATATGAGATTGTTTACCTGCAGATGCTGTGATCCCGCTCAGTCTGAAAAGATGCTCTAATTGACTGATAAATTGGGCTCAATTTAGACTATTTTCTGAGTGTTTTCTTACTTTTAGACAAGTGGAATTGTCAATTTCTGTTTAATCAATATAGAAATCAGTCTTGAGGAAGATCCCCAGTATTTTTATTTCCTGCTTTGGTTGAAGAATAAGCCAAGGCCACATACTAATGATTTCTTACGGTGTCCTGTTCTATCTTCAGGTATTTGCTTTGGGCAACAAGACATATGAACATTACAATGCAATGGGAAAATATGTTGATAAAAGACTGGAAGAACTTGGGGCCAAACGCATCTTTGACCTCGGTTTAGGAGACGACGATGGCAAGTAAGTGACCTGTTGACCCTCTGAGCCAAAAAAGAAATGATGACTTAACTTTTCTTTCTCGGTATGGGGAGGTGTTCAGTGCAGCACAAATAAAATGACCTTTTCACTGTAATTCTACCAATTCTGCCATCAGTATGTCTTGAGTGTAATAATGAAACATTCATCATGTTGGGAACATTAGCGGGTTTAGTCTTCTTTTCAAATGACAGTTTTAATTTCGGATTAATTTAGTTTTGTCTTGTAAAACACATGTACATCTGTATATTTGTAAAATACTTTGTTGTCATTGTAAATAAGAAGTGTAATTTGTTGAACAAGCGTGAATTCAAACATTTTCCTTGGCTGACTGGCCTGGTTTTGTCTTTCAGTCTGGAAGAGGACTTTGTTTCGTGGAGAGAGCAGTTCTGGCCGGCCGTCTGTGAGCACTTTGGAGTGGAAGCCTTAGGAGATGAATCAAGGTTCATTCACAAATATTTCAAGTTTTTACTGCTGTTCAATTATCACCAAACTACCATAATTTTTAATTGTCTCATCTTTACTCTGAAGCTGTTCTTGACCAGCTCTTTACCATCTTAAAGGAAACACTAAACAAACGATGACTTGCAGACACATTAACACTAACTTATATCTGCTGAAGTAAAGGTTAAGTTATATATTATATTTGTCAGATGAAAGGTAGTTTTCACATTATGCGGGCCATATTTTCAGGTGTGCTGGGATTGCTTCAGTAGATTAACCTTAAAAGACCTTAAGTTTCCACATGGAGTCCTTCAGCTGAGGACTTAAGAAGAAATAAATCAGACTAAAGTTCAAGATTTTTAAGAAGACAGTCATTTGCAGGTATGACTTGTTGTACAAATCAGCATCACATGTGCTAGGTTTCAAAATGATACTCCACCCAGATTCTTTCTGTTCTTTCTTTGTTTGAAACGTTCATATCTTGACTGAGGTGAAATCAGGACATATTTGATTTATAGTAAACCCCACCCTTGTGTATGTCCTGTGTTCTTGGTATTTGGTCATTTCACAAAGTCTCAACCTGTAATGATGTATTATTTAACCTATGTGGCCATGCCCCAGCCTCAATAAACAAGAACAAGTGTGTCATCTTTGCTTCAGTTTTCACTTAATTTCACTAAGAATGAAACTGGATTGCACTCTGTCTGTGTGGAGCATTTAAAGAAGCCTAATTTAAAGTTATTTTCCCTTGTAGTATACGGCAGTACGAGCTGAAGGAGCACACTGACATCAACATGAACAAAGTGTACACAGGGGAGATCGGCCGCCTGAAGAGTTTTGAGGTCCAAAAGCCGTAAGTACTGTAGCAGAGACGCTGTTCACTACTAGAACTCATTCATCATTAAAGGGCTGTGTTCTCACATTTCACCTACATTCATAACCAACGGTAAAGTTTACCAAAGGTCATTTTCTGAAAATGAAGCTTTTTGCCCCCTAGTGGACATGGAAAACCCATTTAAGCAGCCTGTTTTAATTAAACATTTTATGTCTCTTTTGTGGCGATTTCAAACATTTTGTAATTGCATTCCCACATTTAAGTGTTGATCTTTTATTTATTTTTAGGCCCTTTGATTCGAAAAACCCTTTCCTGGCTCCAGTCACTGTTAACCGCAGACTCAACAAAAGTGGTGATAGACATCTCATGCACCTGGAACTAGACATAACAGGTTCCAAGATCAGGTGAGACTGGTTGATTGTATCTAGTTAACTGTTGTGTATACTTTTCCATACCTCTAACACAGTACAGCTGGATGAAAAATGCTGATTCATGTTCCATTTTAGGGTTTAATAAACACGGGTCAAAGTCTCAGTTTGTCACACTGTGTGGTTTCAGATATGAGTCAGGGGACCATGTTGCCGTTTTCCCCACAAACGACTCTGCGTTGGTGAACAAGCTGGGACAAATCCTTGGAATGGACCTTGACTTGGTTATCTCCCTCAACAACCTTGACGGTATGGCATTGAAAGCATGAAGCACCTTGACTTTACTAGTCGTCCCTCAAACCCTCTTATGAAAACCTCCCTTCATATCTAGACCTGCAGTATGAGCTCACTTAATGCAAATGAGCTGGATATTGTTATATTACTGCAATTAATGTTATTGCTGTAATATGATGCGATGATGATGGTGATGGAATCACTTTATTGTCAGATCAAGTCTGAAATTTTTCTTGCATCACAGCAGCTCCATTTTCAACGTCACATAAAGACACAAATTAAGACAAGAAACAAAGATACATACATTTAACATTATAATCAAGGAAGACCATGTTCAAGGACATTTTAATGTACATTTGATTTGGGATTGGTCTCAATGTTTTTTAGAACTCATTTTTTATTCACACATATCACACACACACTCACACTAGTTTTAAGAGTGTTGTTATAAACCTATTCTTCTGTATTGGCTGTAATAACTTTCCTGTTACATAAACCTGTAGCACCCTTGAATTAGCAATACAATAAATACAACAACAGTATTCCCTAAACATACTTTGGGGCTTTTCCCTGAGGAATAACTACATTTAAAAAAAAAGACATGACTAGAGATCTGGGATTACCTGTACTAAAGGTGACTATTTTCAACCAGCATATTTTTAGCTGAAATCTCACTGTGATTTTCTCCATAATAAAGACCTTTTTTACCCAGTCTCTCCACTGCAATGGCTTCAACCAGGAAACTGTTATAGTTTTCTTTGCTATTAAGAACAGAATTCTCAATAAAGAAATAAAATCCCTATCTTTCATTATCAGGGAGTATCTGCGGTATAGAGAGTCCATGTTTAATTTTAGGGTTGACTGGTGTACAAAGGGGTGTTTCAGTCGAACTTTGTATCTCCAGTTCTGTAATAATTTGTATTCACTGTTCAGGATATGGTGGGAGACATTTGATTCATGATGTCTCCCCTCCTGTCCTCGTCTCTCATTAGACTCATAATTACAGTAATAACAAAGTGTATTGATAAACAGCCCTAGTACCATGTTGTATTACAATACTTTAATCACAGCAGTAAAAAACACAAGATTTAAAAAACAAATTGCAGAGAAAACTAATTCTTTGTTTTGTCTTTTTGTGGACAGATTCAGTGTAGTATTTCCAGGATAACTGATAGTCTATCATCACTCCCAAGTACTTGTCTGAAAATACCTGCCTTACTCCTTTTTTTCATTATGAATAGCAATGGGAACTTTGTGAGGCAATTAAAATTGTTTGATTTTTTGAGAATGTCTCTTTACAAAAAAGAAATGTCAGCATAACTGGAAATACCCTGACGAAGAAAAAAAAAAGAACACACACACACATAAAAGGTACGTAACAAAAACCATGGGAAGTAAAAGAGAAAAAAAAGAAGCAAACTAAGCAAAATAAGAAATGAAAATAAACCCATTGGACTGTGAAAAATACAGTATATATTAAGGCCTGCAGTACCACATCACCCTGTCAGATATGTTTCTCACTATCGGGGAATTCAATTTGCGCAACTTTTGACAGATTCAAAAGTCTAACAGAATCTCTTCCAATCTGATCAAATCTAAAATATCTATTGTCCAGTATGTATGAGAGGGAGGTATTGTTTATTTCCACATGGTGAAAATTAGACGTCTGGCCAATAGGATTGTAAAGCTTTTTCTTTGTGTTAATCTCAGAGATATTTCCTGTCTCTATGAGGGTCATCAGATGTACTTTGTGGTTGCATAAGTGATAATTAAGGGAGCTCTTGTTCAGTGGTAACATGTAATGTAATGAAAATGACAGTAAATGCTTAATAATGATGAACCTAGTACACAGTCCGCTGAGATTATCACTTTTTAACATCTTGTACAAACGTGTATTTTGGGATCTCCAGTCAAACATGAAATCACTATATTTATGTGTTAATAATAATGATAATAATAACTATTTGTATAGCACTTTTCATACAAAAGGAAATGTAGCACAAAGTGCTTTACAATCAAGGATAAAGAAAATAAAGAACCCCCCCCCCCACCCACCTCTACCCCGCCCACACACCCACACACAAGGTCACACAATCAACACTCACGTTGCATCATGATGAACTAAGTACTGAGGAAACGCCATCTTGAATTAAAAAGAAATGAAATGAGGAAACACGGGAGATAAATTTAAAATATTAAAACAATAAAAACAATTACAATTTAACAAAATTATATATATATATATATATGTATATATTAAATAAAAAATTTAGTTAAAGGCCAGACTAAAAAGGTGGGTCTTAAGTTTGCTTTTAGAAGTATTAATATTACATGCCGCCCTCAGATCTTCAGGCAGGCTATTCCACAAACGGAATTCCAGAAGACCTTAGGGCTCTGCTGGGTTCATATGATAAAAGAAAGTTTGATAAATAAGAAGGAGCAAGACCATTAAGAGCTTTATAAACCAATAAAAGAATTTTAAAATCAATTCTAAAACGCACAGGAAGCCAATGCAGAGACTTCAAAACTCAGCAGCTCGAATGCTGACAAAGACCAGAAAGAGAGCTCATATTACACCGATTTTAAAGTAATTGTAGTTGAAAAATATTCTTTTTAGGGAGACCAGAAAGAAGGACATTGCAGTAATCAATCCTGCAGGTAATAAAAGCATGAATAAGTGTCTCTGCATTGGCTTGAGAGAAAAACTGGTGTACTTTGGCAATGTTCTTTAAATGATAAAATGCTTTTCTTGTGATGTTAAACATTATTGAAACGTTATAAATCGTCTGACCGTTGAGGTGACAAGAAGATGAGAAGATACTTATATTTTGCTCTGAATACACTTTTTTTTGACTTAATTAAAAATGTATGATAAACATTTAACAATGGCATAAATGTTGATCACTGTGTACATGCCAATAAAAAAAAGTGCTGTCTTTATTTTTCAGAGGAGTCCAACAAGAAGCACCCTTTCCCCTGCCCCACCACCTACCGCACAGCGCTCACGCACTACCTGGACATCACACACCCTCCTCGCACCAACGTCCTCTATGAGCTGGCACAGTACGCCTCTGACCCCAAAGACCAGGAGAACATGCGCAAGATGGCCTCTTCTTCACCCGAGGGCAAGGTCAGTGTCAGGTTCATTGGCTGTGGTGTTAAAATAATGATTAACCTCAAATAGTACGTGTCATAGAAACACAGCTGCAGCTGCATCTCATCCCATCATTAACTGGGCTTAAAATGCATAGAGACACGTGCACTGTGTGTTTCTGATTGCCTTTTTTCTCCACCTCTTATGCTTCGTGTTTTTGTTGTTTTGTCGCTGCCTGTGTCCAGGCACTCTACCAGAGTTGGGTGTTGGATGCCTGTAGAAACATCCTCGCCATCCTGGAGGACATGCCATCTTTGAGGCCTCCCATTGACCACCTGTGTGAGCTGCTGCCTCGTCTCCAGGCTCGTTATTATTCCATCGCCTCTTCCTCCAAGGTAAGTCTCTGTTAAAACAGCTGAGAAGCTAAGTAATATACTGCTGCAGACAGGGTTAGCAGCATTTTTTAGCCAGTTAAAAAAGGCCCACCTTACAAAAAACAATCCCAGTTTAAGTGTACGCTATATTTAGATTATTTTCACCACTGTCAGACAGCCTTTTTCAACAGGAAACTGCTGTTAATATAAAGTAAATATCATTCTGTCCAAACCAAAGTCTGTGGACGACAACAGTAATTTTTCCTCACAGACCACGGGTGTTGCCAGTCTACTGCACCAAAGTCACACAATAACACAAACTAACTAACAGATTGAGGCAGCAGTAGACTGGTTACTCCTGTGTTCTGAGCAATAAAATGACTGATTTTGCATATGAATTTGGTTGATTTGATTTTTAGCTTATATCACAGTGATTTACAGTCAGAAAAGGCTGTCTGACAGCAAAGTAAAGTGGTGAAAATATTCTAAATATAGCATACAATTAAACTGTTTTTTGTTTTAAAGGTGGACCTTTTTGCTAGTGGCTAAAACACGTTTGACTGTTTACCCTGTCCATAGCAGTACATTGTTTAGCATTAGTGCTGCTACTCCTCTCTGCTTCTCCAAACTGAGGGCGTGTTGACGCCCATCTATTGTGGATAATACAACAACTATCAATAAGTGCACCATACAACCCCACATCAAATAATCCAAACTGTGGCTTTTAAAGTAAAGTGCTGTGTGTAACTCTCCTCTGTTCTGTAGGTTCACCCCAACAGCATCCACATCTGTGCCGTGGTGGTGGAGTACACCACGAAGACGGGCCGCGTTAACAAGGGAGTTGCCACCAACTGGCTAAAGAACAAACTGGTCACAGACAACGGCCACAAGTCCACGGTTCCCATGTACATCCGCAAGTCTCAGTTCCGCCTGCCCTTCAAAGCCACAAACCCGGTGATAATGATCGGCCCGGGGACAGGAATCGCTCCCTTCATGGGCTTCATCCAGGAGAGGGGCTGGCTCAAAGAACAAGGTACTTAAAGAAACTGTGTGCCATAGTGTGTGTTGTGTTGTTCTTATTTGTCTGACCTTTTACAACCATGGACGGATTATTAGGCAATGAGCCCCTGACACAGACATGTTAAAACCCTCCTCCACCTCTACGCAGATGAACCAGAACTCGCACAATCTCAGAGACACAAAATGACTTGGAGATAGTATTATGGTAGTTTGTATTTGTTTTGCGACTTTTTGTAGACATTTTGTGGCTGATTATGGTCATTTTTGTATTTCTGTGTTGTCTTTTTTGTCTCTTTATAGTCATTTTGTGTCTTTTTGTGGTCATTTAGTTTCTCTTTGTATCACTTTGTGTCTTTTCATGGTCGTTTGCCTCTCTGCCTGATCTGTTAGGCCCCTGGGTCTCTGCCCACTGTGCCCATTCAATAATCCATCCATGTTTACAACCGTCATAAGGATAAAAAAAGATGAGGGGAAAGCCCTCCTATGGATGCAAGAAATCTGTATTTTTATAATCTTTATTCAGTTATTGGCATTCTACAATACCAGCAAGTATTTAGTTAATAGTTTACATTTGCTTTAATCAGAGAAACTTAAGGCCTACCATCAGCCATTCAGTTTTAAATTGAAGACATATGAGTCTTATACTGGTCAGGTAGTGTGTAAATGTTCATATATTTTGTTTGTGTCTAAAATTGGAGAGATACTACCCACACCAATATGGGTTAAAATCTGATGATTAGCTTGATTAGACCTAGAAGTTTGGCAGTTTCACAGTCTGTATTCATACTGAAAATCAAGATGAAGCAAGTTTCTGTCCTTCTGCTCTACTGGAGGTTTCTGTCCTCCCCGAGCTCACCGTAGCTCACCTCACTCATCTGTGTTACTGTTTGACAGATGCATTGTCCCGGTGAAGTAGAAATTAATGTTTTTCATGCTGAAACAGTTATTTATAAAACACTGCACAAAAACTGTGTGCAGTTGTGACAATTATTGATCATCTGTATTTTCTCTAGAGGAGCCTGAGTGGAATAATCAGCACGTACAAAGTAACCAATGTTTTGTTTCTCTTCGTTTTATAGGAAAGGAGGTTGGCGAGACAGTGATGTATTTTGGCTGCAGACATAAGAACGAGGATTTTATCTACCAGGAGGAGCTAGAGGAGGCAGAGAAGAACAATGTTCTGACACAGCTTAACGTTGCCTTCTCCAGAGACCAGGAACACAAGGTACATCTGTTTGCCTCACCACCGTTAGTGTCCCGTACAGCTGAAGCTAGAAACTGCTGGTCAGCTGGAATCATGTGACTGTATATAAAGATGGACAACATGACAGCTCCCCAAAAGTGAAGCCAAAACATCTCGATTGCCTGCAGTATAGGTCATAAATTCTGCCAAACAAGGCAAAATAAATGAGGAATAACACCTAATTAAAATTTTATATTTCTGTTTTATTAGTTCTTATTATCTTTTTAAAATTAATCACACACATTTTATGGTAATGTCAAACCAATAAAAACAGAAACTTAACAATGTTTTATTTATTTATTTTTCATGACCTCCCCCTTGGGGAGTCACTGATATAGATCATTTGTTAATTTAACAAAACAGGGTTCAATTAACAACAAAGAATGAGTGAATGAACAAGTGAAGTATATGCAAATGTGCTGCATGCTACAGTTCTAGCAAAATTAAAATATAGTTCAATATGTGGATCCGAAGTATTCAAAGAACTTATCAAAAACAATTATACAAACAAACAACTTAATCTTGCTTTGTGAGTGTGCGATTGAAAAACAGTTTCTTCTCTGCGTCCTCGTTTCACACCCCTGCGTGTGTTTAGTGATGATGAATGCATCACTTATTATTTCAAACAAAAAATTGCTCCTAGAGTGCATCTTTTTACATTTAAAGACGTGCCTGTGAACAGTGTTTTCTTCTTCCATTTTCAAAAATTAAGGTGTACGTGCAGCATCTCCTGAAGAAAAGTAAGGAGAGCATCTGGAAGCTGATCCACTCAGACAACGCTCATATCTACGTCTGCGGGTAAGTAACGTCACTTCACATTAAAAAAAGATTGAACCTCCACATTTTTTAAATTTATGTTGTGAAAGAATTGTAATGTGAGTTGTTGAACATCTGTGCAGTACCTGAATTTATGTTGCAGATATCAAAATTTACCATTTGATACAATAGAGAAAGATATTTCCACTGGAGGAAAACAAAATGCTGAAATAACCTCTGTGGAAACTCATTTTCCCTTTGGTGCTTTGGCACCACCTAGTGGAATTGTGAGATTAACATGGCCATCATTTAGGAATAGAAGCATCCACCTTGTTTAAGGTGAATATTGGCTGGTGATCAGTTTTTTTTTTATTGAAGGGCAATTATTTCCAAACACAAAATATACAAGGTGACAAAAGCTCTAAAACAAAGATGACCAAACATCTGAAGTGATCTCTTTTCTGATCTTTAGGGATGCGAGGAACATGGCGAAAGACGTGCAGACGGCCTTCTATGAGATAGCAGAGGAGCTGGGAGGCATGACGCGCACCCAGGCCACAGATTACATCAAGAAACTGATGACCAAGGGACGCTACTCACAAGATGTCTGGAGTTAAAGAACCGTAGACTCGGCCTCAGTCTCACTACTCAAGTGGTTTTAAATTTTCTGTTTTTACTGTATGTCTGTTTTATCAGGACTGAATATAAAAAAAAACATTTAACACTTGTTCATCGCCCAGGTTCATGAGAGCCGCAGGTAGCAGAAGATCATGAGGCAAACCCTACCTCAGCAGGTTTTGTTCATAAATGCATTCAGTTAATTTCCTCTGTATACTTCGCTATGTATCTGGACCACCAGGCTGTGTCTGCGGGGGTCCTCACTTGAGCCGTGGACAGTTCTCCCTGTCTATTTTACAGAAACCAATAGAAGTCTCTGATATAAATGGAATGCTGCAGGAATAAGTCCTCAAACCTGGAAACGAGTTAATATAATTGCACCTCCAGTTCCCTCGCCTCCTTTTTGGTTTGATGCCTGAAATAAGGTCTGTGGTTAACACAAGCTTAAGAGGTTTTCACATTTTGTTTTACGACATAAAATCCATCAGTAAATGCCCCACGGCTGAATTATGAAGCTTTTATATCTTTAAAAGGTGGTTGCTAACAAATGAGACTACAGAGGTTATCAAAGATATCAAACATGGTGAACACTAGTCACTTCATGGTGCTGATGTGAATTCCTGCGACTGTGCTGTAGTTCATTTCTAGCCAAACATTTGCTTTTTACTGCGATAGGGATAGGTGATGTCAACTGAATAGACATTTGGCGATATACGCAGTGCAAAATCACAAGAGACAATGATATCGTCTTCACGCACCACAAGTCTGTAACTTACTTATGTTTGGCTTGGAGACATAATGTTAGTGCAATGATCAGAAGCTTCTTTTTATCAACTCCGGCAATACAGAAGGCTTTTATATCGTGATGTTATGATGGTTGAGGGCTCAGTGGTCAATGATTTTGGTGACATCATCCATCAGCCCAACACTAACAGACGATTGCATTTATGTTTCAAAAATCATAAAAGATTTTTTGCTGAACAAAATGTGTCAGTATCATAAACTTTTGTTCACCAGAGTTTATTTTCTGCACTTAACCAAGATGCAGTGGAAAAATCCCTTTGGGTTTTTATGGAGGGAGCCAGTGCGATGCTAACTTTGGGGTTGGCCTATAAAAAATTCGTCATCCCTGTGGAACTCTGAATGAATTTGTGTAATTTGGCGTCTGACTGCAGCTCTGGGGGTGAAATGTAAGAACTCACTGGTTAGAAATTTCTCAACCGATCATGAAGCTTACTTTGCAAATGCAGCAAAGAGTCATCTAGTAATTCTGATTAGATTATATTAATAAGTCAATCTGTTTGGCTGTGCAGCTTTGTAAACGGCTCAGAGTGGAAAATCTGTTTTGTGGGACAGCGACTCAGTGCGCCCCAACCTCTGGATGTACAGAATCTAATTCCACTGTGAACGTGAAGATTTGAATTCAAAATTGATGAAGCTCTTTCAGTTTCACCATCTTGAGATGTCTGTAACTTTCATTTGATTCATTAAAGGACTGTAGATGTGACACCACAGCAGGCAATATTGCAGCAAGTGAATCTAAGGAGTGTAGTGTTGTGAGTTCTGGTTGCAGTGTTAACACTCAGAGAAGCTTTAGACATGAGAGAAGCTCAGCCAGTGGTGCTTTGGAAAGTACTTAAAATACATCAGCGTAAACATGTAAAGCTTCTGTTTGGTGTAACAAACTGGCGCCGTAGGTACAGTTATTTTTACCTTTGTATTTTGACAAGGGATTCTGCTTCTTATGCATAAGTTTCTGTTCATTTTAATCAGTAACAGTAACCTTTTGAGAGGCACATAAAGTGATGCAAAGGGGATGATCATTTATAGAAAAATATGAGGTTATGTGCATTTGTATTTCCTATGAAAACCTGTTGTTTAAACATGCTGAAAATGAATCTGTTGATTGTAAAATGTTCAAACGTTCAAAATGTTGGCCTTGAAACCAGATCTGCCCTCCCAAATGGTGGTTGTTCATTTTATATGCATCTGAGAGCAGAGGTTTTTGACACTGGTTTGTAATGTGGCAGTAACACTCAGACATATGATGACCACCTGTGTTTGATTGTCCTGTATCTTTTTTAATCTTTATTTTGTCCAGTCACGTATGCACCACTACAGGGAGAAGATGACCAGACGTATCAAAACATTGTGTGCATCTCCAAGCATTCATCAGTCAGTACTTTAGTGTGAACATTGGGAGTCTGAGGAGGTTAAAGTGCAGCCTGTGCCTTTTTAACACTGCCTTATGTATTAAGTTAGCATTAAAACCCTGACGATTCACTGTCTAACAGTTTCTTTTTCTTTTCCTTCCTTTTGATAGAAAGTCACTTTACCCAGTACTGTCAGCCACTTTTTTATCATTCCATTTTATGATGTAATTATTTGGTTTTATCAAGGCATGCATTTTTTTAAATGAATAAAATTGGAATAATTTGTCGTGTTGATTACTTTTTGTCATTAAACAAAGGTTACATTTTTCAAGGTTTATTTACATTTAAAGGGTTTAGTCAAATATATTAATAGAATCTGTAAAACAGTTTGCACACTCAGACTAAACATGACTTACATTATACAAGCTACTGTGAAGCATAGATCCAGATGTAGTAGTCTTAAGCTTTACTATAAAAAAATATTTAAAGAATCAGAACTATTCTCTTTTTTGTTGTTGTAATTGTGATGTCAGACTTTCTCAAGTATTAAATCATCCATCTTGGCTCACTACATATTAACCTTTGTTGCCCTTAGGTATTCATAAACTAATGGTTAGAAGGTTTTTTTTTAAATACAAAACTAAAATTATTGGTTATCTTATTGTTATCAGCCATAAGAGGTAGTTAATTAGTGGTTATCCATATCACCTGGGGAAAAAATCCATATTATTCCCTAACCTTTTGGCTTTTAACTGGCAATTTAAAAACGTGTAATTGCTTAAAACTTAAATAGATACCATTGGATATGACCGTGAGCAATATTGATATTAATGCAGTCTAATATGTATTTGAACTTTTTCAGCTTTTTTAAACAAAGGACCACACAATGCACTAACAGTTTAAGCCATGCTGGAGTTTTTGTTTTGAGAGTCCTCTGCCCTCATTAACAGTGTGAACCAGCAGGTGGCGACATTATGACTTATCTTTGAATGGGACCAGCCGGCTCAAACAGAAGAAGAAGAGGCTCCATAAGGGAAGTGCTGCAGTGAGTTCAGCAGCTCAATCCTGTGGCGCTGCGTAGATGTCAACCTGGGTTTTTATCAGCTAATCAGAGAAAACAGATTCCATTGTTTTTTCTTTTAAACTATATATATATATAACTGCACAAAATGGCCACTGGTAAGTCCGCATGTTTTTTTTTGATTATGTGTCAGTTTTGTTTGTATTTTTGTGTGAGTGGATAATGAAAAGTGTGTCGGATAGCATTGAGGCTAATTTAGCGAACAACCGCGAGGCCAGGGGAAGGGCTCCGTCTATTTCATGGAACTTGCTCATCTTTCATTTGCACAAACATGTTAGGTAGTCGAGTTAACGTGTTTTTAGTGCGGAGTATAGTTTGAGATTGCTGTGTAGGGCAGTTTTTACTCACATGTGTCCGAGCCGTAAGTGTACGGAAACATGCCAGTATGACCGAGCAGGGCCTAGTCGCCGCTAGCTAGCTTAGCTTAAACTGTCGGCTCTGAACTTGCATAGAAGGAACCTTAAATTTGTGACACTCGCGAGATTTGGGTGCGTCGTTTCGCAGTTGTGTACTTTGTACAAAGTAATTATGTTATAAAACGTGGCAATGCTGTGGATCTAAATATGAGTAAATTTAGCATTGTGAAACACCAGTTTAGGATTGAGGAAAGATAATGGTTTGGGTTAAAATGACCACTTTCGCGAGATCTTCCGCTGGTCTCGGGTTCCCTTCTAGGCACGAGCGTATGCTAGCACAAATCAATGCGGCTTTGTTTATACCAATGCCAGCTATTGTTTCCCTGATGAACGAGAAACATTCTGCACTATTTGTACGAATGTAATTTGAGAATAAATAAGCAATATTCGCGTTCCAACTGGTTGTTTTAGAGCGGGCTGTGCCACGAATGGAAAGCGGTTTAAGCTATGATGGTTTGTCTCGAGATTTAGCCCAAGCCGATGCTAAATTGACCGCCATTTTCAGTGGGTTGGCGTTTCAGTGGGCCTGTTTGCTGCCCTACTTAAGTAACAAGTTAACCCATTTCTGCCCTCAGGCTAGTGGTGCATCATGAGTCGCTTAGTCAACTTGATCGTTAGCACACTGTTGAGCAAACACGATGTAGTTTTTCCAGCCTGTTCTGCTAATGTGAAACCACTGCTTTGTTTCTCTTTCAGATTCAGGCTACGGTGGCTCACAAAGGTAATGTGCCAACAGATAAACCTCACAAGATTTTCCTGTTTGTATTTATAGTTGCACACGAGTGTTCAAGGCGTGCTTAAGGAGAAAGTCCATCTCCAAATCAGAAATTCATATTTTTCCTCTTGTCTGTGCTGCTAAATTTCTGTGTAGATTTGTTTCTCAAAATTTTCATACCATCATAGAATATATGTGGCTCTCATGGCTAACACCATTATTATGTTAAAATACTGCACTGTAGATTTACGCTGTTCACACAGGAAACAGGTTTATTCCTAATAAGA
Source organism: Lutjanus campechanus (assembly GCA_027495735.1). Taxonomy (NCBI): domain Eukaryota; kingdom Metazoa; phylum Chordata; class Actinopteri; order Lutjaniformes; family Lutjanidae; genus Lutjanus; species Lutjanus campechanus. The sequence goes on along the minus strand of JAJHUR010094152.1, from coordinate 13,803 downwards.
GGATAATTTATTGTAGACTGTCAGAATGGCACTTCAACTCTGACAAAGCTCTCATATACCACAAGAAGCAGTCCCTGACACACACACACACACACACACACACACACACACACACACTGAGCACCACAAGCCAAGTGCCATCTGTTTTGATTACATTCAAGAGTAGACAGACATCTCTACAGCCAATATCTCCAAAACTCAACAACTCGTACCAAAACTATTGAGATGGATACATGGCACTAAAGATCAGGAAAAGTGTGCATTTTTGATTTTGTGGCGAATTTTCCCTTTTAACATAACTGTTTCATAAAAAGAGCTTCAGATTTTATGCGCATTCTAAAACTAACTGCTTTTATCACCTGTCTAGCTATGGATCATATGGCGGTCAGCAGGGTGGACAGGTAAGAAAGACTCAGACTCCATGTTGCTATCGGCCTGAGCATTAGTTTTCTGTCCACTAACTGCTCCTTCTGTTTTGCAGGGCTATGGTCAAGGAAATGGCGGTGGCTCTTATGGGGGACAAAGTTACAGTGGCTATGGACAGCAAGGTAGTGTCTCTGTTTGTGTGTGTGTGTGTGTGTGTGTGTTTAACATAGGAAATTTGCAGAACAGCAATGACAAGTTAAACCAATTAACACTGCACTGGTGCCTCTAACTAACTGGTCCAAATTTAACACGAAACTTAATACCACGCCGTGCTGTGAGGTTATTGCCACAAAAGGAGAATTCAATTAATGACATATCTGTTACATATAGATTCATGGCATGGCAAGGAACTCCAGTGATTCAGTGGTCATTTAGACAACAGCAGCAAGTCACATGGAGATGGTGTGGATTAGAGGATTTGTTGTTGAATAGAACACATAAGAGTTCAGTTGTTTTTTTGTTTTTGTTTTGACATGGAGAAGCAATACTACAAATGTAAAGATGTAATTAAAATACTAGTTAAAGTGCTGTAAACGAAAATTAAATAATCATATATAACAGTAAGCCTAACTCTGTAATGTCTATAATGTTGTGGAATTATTTCTACTGAAATATACATGGTTTTGAACGAAGTTTCTTAATTTTGTGATTTGTCTTTTTGATTCATTTCTATATCTTAGCAGATAGTTATGGTCAGTCTCAGCCACAGACCTTTGATAACTACAGTGGACAGGACTCATCTGGGTAAGACACTAATATAACCTTTTTCTTAAGTTGTGAGTGTTGAGCTGGATGATTCTCACTGACAGTCTGTGCTTCTGAATGACTTTGTAACATTTATATGTAGAGTATACATTTTTGAAAGACCTCACATCAGAATCTGAGCATCAAACAAAACTATTCAATGTATTTCTGTTCATCTAACTAGTTTGGATGCAAAATGTGTTTTGTAGAAAACTGACAATTCAGTCATGGAAACCAGTAAATCAATTGTGCACTACAGTTTGAGTAATCGTTTTCTGCTTCACCTTATGGTTGATCATTTTTAATTGAGCAGTTAGTCTTACCTGCCTGACAGATGAAAATAATTCATTGGTGAGTCAGACATTTGGTATCTCTGTTGCACTAACCGCTTATTTTGCTAAAACCACTTCAAGGTATGGCGACAAGCCATCTTATGGGCAGCAAGGCTCCTATGGTGGCCAGAGTCACGGAGGAGACAGTTATGGACAGCAGAGCTCTTACGGTGGTCAGGGACAAGGTGGTGGTGGTGGTGGTGGTGGTGGCAGCGGCAGCGGCGGCTATGGAAGGTGGAGTGAAGGTACAAGTTACTGTAATTTAAATGACATCTTCATTATGTGCTGCTTTTTAAGTCATTTTGTGTCACTCAATGCATCTGTCTTTGCTCCAGGTGAAAGTGGTGGTCAGGGTGGGAGGTATCGTGACCAAGGAGACCGCTCAGACGGAGGCGGCTACAGAGGCAGAGGTCGCGGTGGCTATGACCGTGGCGGTTATGACCGCAGTGGCGGATATGACCGTGGTGGCTACGACCGTGGCGGAAGAGGTGGACCTCCTGGTATGGGGTAAGTTGCATAGTGCCACTGCCCCCAAGGTACCTCTATACACTGTGAAATATGAGACTTGACTTGTTGCCACTCAACACATCACCACCCACTCATAAACTACAAACCATCCACATAGATGATTTTCACCACTCATCTGCTTTCTGCTCCAGATCCTCAAACTCGGGAAAGTTTTTTTTTTTTTTTAACCTGATTCATTGAAGGTTGGCAGATCATGTAGGTAATATTCACCGCCTGTCTGCCTTGTGCTCCAGGTACCCGAATCTTGTCAGATTTTTTTTAAAACCTTAGGTTTTTACACAAGAGACATTCTGGTGTTAAATCCACGCTGCTCTTGGATCAGATGCTCTGTACTCTTCCATAAGTGGTGGTTAAATACAGTTGAGAGGTACGATGTGCTTGTTGTTATTGGGCTACTAAAGGGAAAATTCACTGCTTTTGGTGAGGACGTCCATTCGGTCTTGAAGGTAATTGTAGTCAGTTGATTCAAAATTCCTCAGTGCTTGCTTTATTGACCAAAAAAACTGAGCTCTCCTGCTTGCAGAGCTGTGTCAGCAGTGCATACCAGCAGCAGGATGCGCTGCACAAGAACTTCTGACACCCACGCTGTATTGTATCACACCCTAGCCTATAGCTGTTATTTTGATGGATGACAAATACTTGTCTGGCACACCCCCTTGGCTACCCAGAGGCAGAGACAAGATATCCAAGCTGAAATAGCCTGTAGTTCATCATTAACACCATCATCTGTTGTAGCTCCAGCTTTTGCAGCAGGAGGACTTGGCTTCCTCGGTCAGCATAGTACACACTAAGGGGCTTATTGCTTCAACTGGCTACATTTACCATCAACACTGATTGGACATCCAAATGAAAAGTTATGACTTTTCCTTTTTAGTAAAGGAATGGAGACTCAACATGCCTGCCCAAATAGGAACTTTAAAGCCACCAGAGACTCAGTTGTGCAACCATATTATCCCGGACACTGGGACAGGTTTTTTCCATTCTACAACACCTTTTTTGATAACCCAGGAAGAGACCAATGTCTTTTTGTAGAGGCTGTATAAAAATACATGAAATATTGATGTATTGAGAAAAATGCAATTCGTTTTGGAGAACATTGTGATGTGAAAACATGCTTTCTTACGCATGAGAAACTTGTGCACCACACTGAGCTCAATACATACTATGAAACCATCTTTTTCACCATTGTGAATGGGCCCGTTCCCCTCTCTGGTACCAGCAAAAGTAATACTTCTCAGTTTTGAAGAAGAGGTTGTAGCTAAGGTACCTGTCTGCCCATCTTTCTGAGGAGAGATTAGAAATTTTTTGGAGGTCAGCTTTGGTATGATATAAGAGCTCCACATGTTGGTTTATTAGGAAATGTGAAGCCAGCTAGCACATAAATGTCTGTACCTTCGTTCTACATAATGCATCCTGAAACCAGTGAAATCCCATTAATTCAGACAAGAGCTGTTCTTGCACATTTTGTCATTTGATATTCATCCAAACACAGTGAGGAATTTTTGCCGTGCTTTCATTTTTTTAAATCGAATTTAAATTTCAGCCACCATACTTTTTCAGTTGCCAGAAACTCAATTTTGGTGTTTCTTGTGCTCCAAGGACCACATAATAGTTTTTGAACAAAGGAAACGCCACTGAAACGATGCCCTTAGACCTGGAGCCCACATCTTCAGCTGCTTCACATTCAACAGGTTTCATTCAAGTGTTGTATATTTGACAATGGCGAACATGTGTGTTGTGTTAACATGGATCTACATTTTATACTACAGGTATTCAGAGTGCTTGAACTAAAACTTGGACCTCAGTTAAAGGATCTCATAAACGCACTCAGTGGACGATTGCTTATCAGTTGCTACACCCCTTCACACCAATTGGCTTCTCATGTTTAAAAAAAAAAAATTCAGCTGGTTTTCCAGCTCTTGGTACCCAATCTGGTCATGTTAAAAGAGAAAGTACCAAATTCCTTGTAAATGGTGACCAAGTGACATGTAATAATTGTCTTCACTCGTCTGCCTGATTGTTCAGACAGAGCTTTCAAGTCGTCTGTTCATTAATGTCAAAGACTAACGCATTCCTCGTGTGAGACATTTCCACCATAGTCGCACACCCTGGCAGGAGTGCATACTGATGGGGATGTAGGGGAGCTTTGAGCTCTCAGTTGGGACAAAGGAAAAGCCATCATATCTCCAATTTTTCCTCTGCAGAGGTGGTGACCGTGGTGGCTACAAAAATTACGGTGGTAAGTGACGAGCATCAGAACTGTGTCGGTTGGGGAGGAAAGAACTTGAGTTAGCAAAAGAGAAAAGAGAGGGGGATTTTAAAAAGAAAAAAAAACCTCAGTGAATGCCACCATTTTCATGTCCAGATCCCAAGGGACTCCACCTATTATTCTTAGCAGGATTTCTCATAAGTGACTTCAGATATGGTAAAGAACATGGAGCCTGAGTTGTAAAATAATGGTATTGTTGCATGAAGACGAGGGCTGATTGTAAATGACAGAGGTGTTCCCAGGACGGAGAAGGAAAACTTTCTAAAACTGGAGACATTTTGGTGGTTTTCATTTCTGGTGTAAGCTCAGAAGAACCAGAACAATTCTGTTCTTGTTGCAAGGTGTTGGTATGTGGCACAACGGTATCAAAACACACATCAGAGAGCTGTAAACATGGACATTTGTTTAATTTTCTTTATCATTATGCATTGTTAGGGATGAAGTTAATGATTGTTTGTGTGAAACAGCGCGGTCAGTTTGAAGAGTCCTTGCTCAAGTGTTCTCTTCCATCCTCTCGTCTGTTTTACAGGCTCTCGAGACTACGGCTCAAGGGATGAACCATGTAAGACTGTCTTTGATCATCACGTGATTGAATAACTTTTATTTTGTCCTGCTTCTGCCCATGTGATGACGGTAAATAATTGCTGATGTCTTCCACAGCTGGTGAGCAGGACAACTCTGACAACAACACCATTTTTGTCCAGGGACTGGGAGAAGATGCCACAGTTCAGGAAGTCGGCGACTTCTTCAAGCAAATTGGTATCATCAAGGTATTGAATGAATCTGTTAACAAGTTGTTAAATCAATTGACCTGGAAATCATCCCCCCCCTACTATGGAACCAACGATTTCTCATTTGGCAGCTTTGGCTCCTCTGTCCTCACAGCTTTTCCCTCACATCCTTGCTGGGAGGAGTTAAGAGGCAAGGCAGCAAGGAAACATGTTAGCATGATGACAAGTACCCCATGTTACACAGTAACATGCATCCTAATGACTGTGGGGACTTGATTGAATAGACACCACTGCTACATTTTGAATGCATCTTCTTTTCTTTTTTTAAAAGTTATTTTAAAGTGTAGCACAAATTTAACATGTTTTTAGGCACTCAATACTTGCCATTGGCTTGTCATGTTCTTTTAGGTAAACAAGAAGACTGGCCAGCCAATGATCAACATCTACTCTGACAAGGCCACCGGTCGGCCAAAGGGAGAAGCTACAGTGTCATTTGATGACCCACCCTCTGCCAAAGCTGCTATTGACTGGTTTGATGGTAAGGGCACTGGAGCACTCTTTTGAAATTCTCTGATCACACATTCATTTCATTCAGCGTCCCTTAACGTCTTTTTTTCATTTCAGGCAAGGAGTTCAACGGCAAACCCATCAAAGTATCATTTGCCACCCGCAGAGCTGAGTTCACACAGAGAGGAGGAGGTAGAGGAGGAGGAGGGCGAGGAGGTGGGTACTGATCGAGTTGTCCCAGTGCTCAAACGTCATATCTAGTTTGGAAATTAATTGAAGCACTTGTGTAGTGTTGCTGACTAAATATTTGTCTGTTAGGATTCAGAGGCCGTGGTGGTGGAGGACCCAACTTTGACATCAAGGGAGGAGACTGGCCTTGCCCCAACAGGTTTGAATGAGAGCATTTCACACTTTTTAATGTACAGCAGAGGGGTTGATTTGGTCCCCATTTGTGAAGTTGGATTATATGTACAAAATGCCAATCTGCTTTCTGTCTGCAGCTCTTGTGGCAACATGAATTTTGCACGGCGGCAAGAGTGTAACAAGTGTGGGGCACCCAAACCAGGAGATGGAGGATTTGGAGGTGGAGGTGGGTGCTTAAACTTGCTTTCAATACATGAGAAATAACCACTGATATTCCTAAAATGTGTAGGGTTTAAATAACAAATTGACTGTGACAAAAATGACTGCAAGTTAAGTTTCTACCAAAAAGCTGGTAGTAGTTGTAGGCAGTTTGAAGACTACCTCTTCTCTTTGCTTTAACTGACATCATTGACTGTTTGCAGATCGTGGAAGCAGAGGTGGTTATGGCGGCGACAGAGGAGGTGGCTTCAGAGGTCGTGGAGGGTTCCGTGGGGGAGACCGCGGAGGTTATGGGGGAGACCGTGGAGGCTATGGAGGGGGCTACAAAATGGGAAGGTTGGTTAAAACAGTTATTTTCTCTATTTTATGTTCTACATGTGAGCTGACCTTCACTAAGAGGATGTGTGTATGATCTGTGGGTCTTTGCAGATGTATTTTGACCATGTGACCACAAGAGGGCGTCGCCTGCTTGAGATTAATCAACAAATTCTGAATCTGTAACTGGAACAAATGTAGTGTCCCAGTCTGGGCATAAAATTGGCACCAGCCAAATGCTGGTAAAACATGCAAGTAAATGGCTGGTAAATTGGCCTCACTCACCAGCCAAAAGCCAACAGTAATATATTGATTATCTGATTAAAATTTGAACATTCACCAGCCATTTGGCTAGTGGACAAAAAGGGTAATTTTAGATCCTTATCCCTTTCATACTGTGCACAGTATGTACTATGCACCTGTCTGTGTAGTATACTGTTTTTGCAGGATGTAAACAAGATGCCAATGTGTTGTTATACACACAGGAAATATAAGATTTTTTTTTTGATTTTTTTTTTTACAAACAAGACATTTTATAAACCAAACAATTGATTTATCAACTGTTAAAGTAATTGTTAGTTGGCAGTCATAATGGTGTCATCAACAACACTCAAACCAAGGATTTCTTTGTAATTGTGCATGCTGAGGACTGATTTGATACTTAATTTAACCACTTCTAGTGTGAAAATGTTGCACACCAAAGAAGCATTTAGTTTCATCCAGACATCAAGGCCCTTAAGAACAGTAGTTCTATCAATAAACCAAAGAGGCATTTAAGTCCCTACTTATTAAGATGTGAAGCATGTCTAAATATTCATGCTACACACTCCACTTTGTGTTTTTATGCAGCTTGAGGGTCTTGGGTGTTTGAATAGTTTGATATATTGCCTCTCACTGAAGGTGAACTGCAGCATTAAAAGGAAGGACACTTACTGAGAGCAAATGATGTTATCCAGTCACGGATTTAAAAGCCGACAGGGTGGGTGAATGAGGGAACTTGACACCATATTTCACCCTCGTCTTCGTCATTCAGACCCTCGCGGTTAATTCAATGACAGACGTGGACGTTCAGTCTTTTTAAAACACGGCTGGTAACGGAACATGTTTGTCTTTTGCCTGCAGAGGTGACCGCAGAGACGACAGAAGAGACCGGCCATACTAAAGTGTTGAGCAGACGGAAACCGTTCCAGCCCTGGACTTCACCGTGGAGGGAGGGTTTAATTTTGGGGGTTGGGGATAAAGGACCGGGGCGAGGGGAGATCAATCAGACCATTCTGAATTGTGTACCTTTTTTGCAGCCAGTGCATCCCAACTGTTGAAAGGGTGTGTTGCTGCTGTGACGGGACTTTGGGGCTGATTGGCACTGTAGGCATGTGGTCAAATGTTTGTTTGGTTTTATTTTTTCAGCTTTTTTGTTTTATTTCTTTGTACATCTTTTTAATTTCCTCTCCGACTCTAGTTCCAGGTGTTTTGTGAGGTAGACTTCGTAACATTGTTTTGTATGAACGGAATAAAATGTTTTACTTGGGTTCTTTTTTTTTTTTTCTTTTCCAAAATGATATTAAAAACTGTGATCTTTTCCCTGTGTTTTGTGTGACTTTCTAATACGAACAGGGTTCATAAAGGTGCTGGAAGTCCTTGGACTTTTAATGCCATGTTTAAAGGCTTGAAAAGTGCTTGGTTTTTTGGTAAATTACGATTGTATTGCTTTCAAAATAAATCACTGCATGTCTGAGAAGTTGCTCTTTAGGTTAAGAAATGAAATAAATTTGATATTGGCTTAGCAAAATCTACAGCTCCAACAATTAATTGATTGTTAAACTAATTGCTAACTTTAAGAGTATTTTAAGAAGGATAGTCCAAATTATCTGATTCTAGCTTCTTAAATGAACATTTTGTTTTCTTCACTCTTCTATTACAATAAATTTGGCCAAGTATCCTTGGGCTGTGGGCAAAACATGACATTTGAGAAAGTCTTCTTGGTCTTTGGAAACACTGACATCTTTCACCATTTTATAAACCAAACAACTCATTGATGAACCATGAAAATAGTGCCGATTGACAATGACTATCGTTAGTTTCAGCCCTAATGCCATCATGAAGCATGATTTTAGTTTATAGCACAGCATCTGATTTAATTTGAAGAAGTCAAATCATTTTGAGTATACACGTAACAGAATTATAAAGTACTGGAAAAACTTGAAAATATACCTTGAAAATTGCTTGAGTTTGGCTTTGTTTGAAAGGAACCCTGTATTAAAGACAATTTGTCCAGACAAACATTAAAACTACATCTTTGCAGTGTATTAGTATGTGGAGTCGGGAGAAGCTGCCATGCTCTGCTGCTATTTAACCCTGAGAGGAGGACAGAGGGGGGCGGTGCTGGCCCTCCCCTCTGTCCTCCTCCTGCTGGTTCAGTATGCTCTGTGGCACTCCTCTCAGGGATGGAGACAGCAGGCGAGCAGCAGCATGCTCTCACTCACTGACAGCCAGGAAAACCAACAATGAAAAACATATCAGGAGCTGAACAGAAATGCGCTATGCAGGGACAGGCAGCGGCGTGCTGACAGTGTGGTTGTCCCGCGATGAGCCGCCGACCTGTGGCCCGGTGGTGTGGAGCTGACCGGGACATGAGGGCAGTCTGGATCCTGACTGTGACCGCGCTCATCACCGCTCAGACCGCCGGAGGATCACCGCTGCTCCTGGAGCCACAGGTACTGCTGACAAACCTCAGCTGCTTTCTGAAGACAGCTTGGTTTATGGTCAAAAACATACTTAACATTATTTTATTGGGTTTATACTTAATGACTTTAACTATTTTTTATGAAAATGCCTTAGAAATATGATTTTGAGCTCACTTTGGACTCTTTGGAAATTGTGATGAGCATTTTCACTTTTTTGTCATTGTATAAACTTAATTAATCAATTACTCATGAAAATAAGCTGCAGTTTAATCATTTGTGAAACAAATCATTAGTTGGAGCTCTCCTGTGAACTTTTTTTTAGTCCTTTATTTAATCAGAAAGGTCCTGTTGTGTTAAAATATATCTTCTGTCAGAGAGCTCTGGTCAAGATGAGCAGTTTCTGACTCAGGACCAATGAAAGGAAAACTTATTTTTTCATGATTAACCCATCCAACATAAAATATGAAGTGTTTCTTTATCTGCTGTAATCACGCTTAATGCTCATTTTCATGGTTTGTCACCTTCATCAATTATGCAAGCTCAGTTTTTGGCAAGGGAAGTGGTAACTTCAATACTTTTACCACTTTTCCATGTTTGATATTGATACCAATATTTGCGGATACAGATAAACATTCGATAGCATCTTTATCCCCGGCTTAAACAATTTGGCTGTTAATAATACATTTGTATGGATGTGCATTGGGTGACATAGCCATCTAAAAAACATCATGTTCAAACCTTGAAACAAATATTCTACTGTTCACATGAAGAAGGAAACACATGGCCCACAACATGACTCAGTTATACAATACTGTTACTTTTTATTTGAACTTTTTCCACACATAGAACTTGAAGCAGCATTTTTGATTGGTCAGCATGGTTCAAACATGTTACTTGTGACACGACTCTCTTTACGGCACATGCTCAAAGTTTGATTAAGCATGTCTGCGATAGTTTACGCTAGTGGATCATATCAGATTATACTTTTTCTTTTTTTCAGATAATCGATCCAATAATATTATCAGGCCAGAAGAAAAGATAATACACATCTAAAAGAGAGAAAATGGTTGATTTTGCTGTTATTTTCATTTCTGTACATACAGCAAGGATCTGTGGAATCCCAAATGGAAATAAAGTAAATTTCAACAAAAAACATGGTTAAACTCTGTGCTACGTCCCTTCAGAAATGACAACATGTCCATGTACAGGAGGAATTTTCCTCGAGGCTGTCACAGTAATTGTGTCACAGAATCTGTCTGAAGGCTGTTTCTAAACACTGTCGTGAGAACCGCTGCATGTTTAATTTATTGTCCACAATAACAGTTAATGTGACCATTTAGTGGCATATTTAGACCATGTCAGCCGTACTTCAGCTGCATATAGTGACATACAATAAGACCAAGCCCACTTTAAAAGAAAACACTTCTATTTGTGTCTCAGGATGTTTTGAGATTTTACAGTTGTATCTGGACTGCTCCAGTTTAATTTGACAGCTGTCTTTTCTCGCTCTCCATGAGCTTAATATTCATCAAAGTTGTAAGACTGCATAACATTAGGCTGTTACATGTGTTTCCACAACTTTTCTCTTACATAAAACAAAGCCTCCTGGCATGTTTCAGTCTCTAATGGGACAAAGGGACATTTTTGTTTTACATTCCTGTTTGCCGAAGCACATCTGTCATCTCCTCAATTTTAATTTCCATCCCACCTTCACCACATCTGTAATCAAAGCTGCGCCGGCTGTTGTCTGAACACGAAACCTGCTACATACACACGAAAGGCTGTGATTGAGAGATCGTAATATTAAACCATCAACATGGCGAATCCCCAAACCACAATGCAGCAACATCTGTTGTCATGGATCCAGTTGGTCCATTTTTTTTTACTGTATTTTATAGGTGTTAAACTTTTCTCAGCTTGCATGTTTGCATGAAATTCTTGCAAAAATAATAACTATGAATTTTCATAGGCACCCCAGGGGTTTCTCTCTGTTATGGGTGGTCCAGATCTATACATCCGTCTTGGCAACCTACAGCAGCTACAATGCAAATGGAAAATTATCTTTACACTTTTATGATCTCCTTTTCGCTCATGGGGAGGTATGCATCTCTGGGGATTTACCACAGTCTGTTGTTATGAGGCGAGTCAAGTCAATTTTATGTTTATAGCGACAAATCATATCAGATTATCTTGGGGCACTTTTCATATAAAGCAGGTCTAGACTGTACTCTTTATAATATTAATTACACAGACCCAACAATTACCAACAAGAGCAAGCACTATGGCAACAGTGGGGAGGAAAACTTCCTTCTTGAGATGCAAAGTGTGAGACTGTAGTCACCTTATTTATGTTTAAAATATGAGCACTTGAACACAAAAAAAAAAGATCATTGAACAGGTTTCTGTTGGCTTGATGTGTTCAGTTGGAGCATTTCTGAAGCAGTATTAACAAGTTTTTTTTTGTTTTTTTAACAATTGCAGGTTTTTCTGGAAAAGTATGGTTACCTCCATCAGGACAACCACATCCACAATGCGGCTGAGATTCAGTCAGCTGTCTGGTAGGTGGTAAAGCTGGTCTTCATCTATTACAGATTAAAAAGACTGAAGCGAAAGGGCTGGATGTGATAATGATTTTAAAACAAAGATGATACAGTATTTGTTTTTCTCCACACTTTACCGATCAGAGTGAGCTGGTTGTGTTTGCTAGGAGGGAGGGTGTGGGACAAGCCCCGGGGCTGAACGTCAGTGCAGCGCAGTAAAACACGCCCTCACCTCTGCACGGGGAAACCTCTCCTGAACCCTCTCTGAACCATCCAGGAATTTCAAAAACCTCGCCCTCTGGCCCGTATACTGACTGACTGTACTATAATGGGAATTGATTGAAAGGCTTTGCTCTCACTGAGTGTTGGATAGTTGTTCATCTCATGGAGTGCAGATGAAAACTTTCCATTTGGGCAAATCTGGTACCTTTAGGTTATACAGGTGTTAATTCATGTCAATTGTCTAAGGTAAACAAATTAATTAAGTGTAGTTCATGTACACGATGCAATAATCAGGGTTTTGCCAAGTTACTTGTGATTAGCTTCATAATTTTTAAAGGCAAACTATGCAAGATTTTCCAAAAAAACAATGAATGGACCCTCTGGATCATCACCCTCGACCCACCAGAAGTGTGTGGTGGCACCAGAATCCCGCCCTTCACCTGTACTTATTTTTTCCACATTACTTTGCTGTGTACTGGACACTTCACCAACACAAAACATAGGTATCTGACACCCTTGGAATGAGACTCACCAATCAACTATCTGTCTGGTGCGTCAACAAACAGCAACTGACAAATCCCACTTACTTATTGTACAAATTGCAGTAAGCGAGTCTGGAAAAAGATAGACGGATTGTTGACAATGTTGTGCAAGTTCACACTTCACAAAAGTCAGGTCAAAGTTCAGTTCAGATTAAAATGAACTAGTTCACATTCAACATAACTTATATCTATGGCTATTTATAACAGTTTACAACAATTTAGGATTGTTTAACACAACAGCAGACAGCAAACCTGAACACCATCATACTGTGCAAATTTACAACTGCAAACCTATTATATAATAGTTCGATGTGGGGCATTTGTTGTGCAGTAACCTTGAGTAGGGTGTCTGCGCAACACTTTGGTGTAGGGCATCATGCAGCTCTTTATGTGTATGTTTTGGGCGCGTGGATCTGAAGGCGATCCTGTCTGTTATTTGTGGTTTGATGGTACATGCGTGTGGTCATGTCGGTTGTGTTCTCTCGATTGTCCAAGACAAATTAAGGTAATAAAGGCTACTCTGATCTAATTTATCTTGTATATAACACTGATCTATCTGTCTGTCATACATGTGCTGCATGATGCAAGAAAGTTTTTATATCACGTTGACACTTCCGTCTGTATTCACTCTCTCTCTCTCTGCTGCGAGTCCACATTGTACTTTTTCTATCTGCTGATGATGCAAGCGTTGTTAACACAATTAGGAGTGAATGATGCTCATGTTCACGTTCATTAGTCGCTAAATGATCCATTCATTTAACTGTTCACCAAAAACACAAGGAGGTTCAATGAATGCTGCTCTTTTAGTGCGTTCATGCGCAGCACTGAGTCTCATTTCCAGGTCATTAAATACTTATGTTTTGGGAAGGAAACTCAACAGTCAACTTACTAACTTGTGACTAGCCATTGCCTCCCGTCATGACTTGACCACTTGATTTACATTATGCTTTAATGTTATTATGGAATGATGCCAAAAATAAACTGCATACCCCAGCTTTAAACTTACATTCCAACTCAAAATGACAAATAGGTGACATTAAGACCCTCCTGAACCATTGTTCCGTCCATCCACTATCTTTGTTTGTATTTTGAAAAGCTAAATGTCTGTTCAGGAGGAGCATCACGCAAATATTTCCTCTCTCCGTAGCGAGTTCCAGTGGTTGTCCCGGCTGCCAGTCACAGGTGAGCTTGACAGCGCCACCCTGAGGCAGATGTCGGAGCCCCGCTGTGGGGTGTCAGATGAGGGCAGCCAGCAGATCTGGGCTCAGAGGGTAAACGCCATCTTCACTGGAAAGAGACGACCACAACGCCGCAGGAGGCGCTCAGCTACACAAGGTACTGTGTGTATACACCATGTTTATATACTGTGTGTGTGAGAGCT
>JAJHUR010094151.1:0-16465 GCA_027495735.1 Lutjanus campechanus | reverse complement strand
CTGAAAATTAACCAGTTTTCAAGAGTTTTTCAAAAAGTATCAAAGATATGTTGAACAAAGTTTCTACATGGAGATTAAACATTAAATTATTCTGCGTTGTTCAGGTTTTAAAGTCGGTGTTTTTCTGTTTTCTCTTAGTTGTAGTTTGTAGTTTTTTGTTTTAATGTGAAGTGAAATTTTCTTCTGTGATGTAACTTTTCCTCACAGTACCAGCGTCTCTGTACTCAGTTACTTTGACCTCTGGATAGCAGCCCGGTCACATGACCCTCCCTCCTCCTATCAGCTGACTCTCTGCCAGCTCCCGGTGCCTCAGCAGAGACGACCGTCTCTCCGGTTCCAGCTGACTCGTCTGTCTGAAAGCACTTTAACAGCAGTCGCTGCTCCCGAAGTTTCAATTAACATCCTCCCTCAGCAGCAGAGGAGCAGAGGAGGATCTGCTGTCAGTGAGCAGCAAACCCTGCAGAACAACACGAGAACAACAAGAGAACGTGGAGGCACGGAGACGATCTGAGCTGGTATCAACCTGAACATTTGAGACCATAGAACCACTCGGCCACTTTATTTAAAGATGTTTTTGACAGTTGTTCCTCCACACATGCAAACCTGAAGCTGGAGAACCTTTCAGTCAGAACCGGTCCTCTGAGTGTGATCAGGGTTCTATAGATCATGTTGAAGTGCTGGACTGTGATTAAAGACATGAAAAGACAAGAACGTGTCCACCACAGTATGATACGTTCTTAGAAATTAAGGTTCCAACTAGAACCATGAAGGGTTTGTCTGCATGGGAAAAGCCCTTTTAGTTTCTGGTAGAACCTTTTAGAAAGGTTCCACTTGGGTTCTAGGTTCTAACATAAAGGGTTTCACTCAGAACCCCCAATGAGAGGTTCTACAGATAACCCTTCTATGGTCTAATGGTTCTTGGAGGACCCTTAGTCTGACAAAGAACACTTGACAAACCCTTTCCTCGAAAAAGGATCCTTCAAATGGCAGTGGCAAAGCACATGGTTCTAGGTGGAACCTCAGCCCTTCAGGAAGAACCCTTTTAGAACCCATGTTTCTGAGAGTGTAGCAGTGACCTGGTAACCTCGGAGGAACACTGAAGAGTTTTTAAGATTCTTCTTTTGTTTTGTTTTTTAATTAACAAACTTGTTCTCTGGACAAACATAGATGTGTATAAGAGACAGGCAGACCTGAGGGGCTGTAATGGACCGACACGTTCCATCAGTTCCTCCCTCAGAGGTTCTCTGTGATCACACAGACGTCCAGAGACACGTCTCCTCTGTCCTCCTGACGTCTGACTCGGGTTCCGTTCGGTTCTGTGATTCTCTTATTTGATATTTTCCACCCAGAGTCAGAAGAGACAGAGATAAAGACGGACATCAGCTCGTCTTTGTGTCCAGCAGAGAGGAGACATGTCATTAGATTCAAGTCACAGACCATCAGGATAGATCCCAGACGATCTGTGAGAACCCCAGGTTGTTTTTACAGGAACCTTTACAGGCTCTTTGAGACGTTTACAGATCAGAAAAACTAAAAACATTTTATTTATTTCAATTATTCAACCTGTATGTGATTTATTATTTAATTTGAATCATTGAGACTAAAAATGAAAATCTATATATATAAAATGTAAAATATAGAACAAATTACAGAATATTGTTTGATCAAAACGTTCTTCAACTTTCAAAACATCTGCAGACAGATGTGGCAGTTTCAGAAACATGATGAAAGTCTCTAACAGCGTACTTCAATGTTCTCTGTCCCTGATGAGGACAGACTCTGAGGAACAGAGTTCAGGGATGTAGATCCACAGTTTAAGACATGAGGACAGAACACGTCACCTGTTCTTGAGAAAAACAAGAACGCAGCCTCGTCCCAGACAAGAATTCAAAACTTCAAACAATTTAAAAATGTGTTAAAATCCTTCAAAAATCTAAAACTAATAAAACCTGATGACACAGGTGTAAAAATCTGCTATTATAATCATCTTTTGTTTTAAAAGTTACATTTTTTTATGAACAAAAAAGATTTAATCAGGCATAAAGCAGGTCAGCTCTACTCTGAGGACCCCTCAGAGTCTCACTTCCTGGTTCCTGCTGAAACTGGTAAACTTTCTATTTTTAGA
Organism: Lutjanus campechanus; assembly: GCA_027495735.1. Taxonomy (NCBI): domain Eukaryota; kingdom Metazoa; phylum Chordata; class Actinopteri; order Lutjaniformes; family Lutjanidae; genus Lutjanus; species Lutjanus campechanus. The sequence continues at coordinate 14,340 of JAJHUR010094151.1, read as the reverse complement.
CAAAATCATTCAATAATCTCCTAAATCCAAACTAAATAAGAATCATGTTTTTAAAATGTGGACTTTGATGCTGAGAAATGATGGTTAGTCGACTCTTTATGTTTAAAAGAACTGCAGAGAACCTCACTGTTCCTCTGTGACGAGTGATTTTCAGGAGCTGTTTGTCTTTTGTTGATTTATTTATTTAAAGCTGTAAATTTTTGAAGACTTTGTGTTTTTTCGAGCCGCAGTTTGTTTCTGAACCTTCTGTTCTACATATTTGATCAGGTTCTCTGGATGTTCTGTGACTTCTTGAGGTGTTTTTATCTTTTATTTTGTCCGTTTGTTCTTCTGCAGATGACGTCCACAGTCAGACGCATCGTTCCTTTGAACTTACTACACTCTTAGAAATAAGGGTTCTAAAATGGTTCTTCCTGAAGGCAAGAGATCATTTGCTTCAGAATTCTTTTGTTGATTGATTGTTGGTTCTTTGTACCATAAAAGGTTCTCAGTTGATAAAAGCCTTGGAATATAAAAAGGTTTTCAACAGAATCTCGTGACTGTGTTCTATATACAGTGTTCTGCTGAGAACCTTTATGGGTTCCCCTGAGTGGATTCTTGTTATCACCCTTAGACAGTGGAAAGGTTTGCGATAGAACCCCGGAGAGGCTTCTGGTTAGAACTATTACACCATAGAAGGGTTCTCCTTTAGGACCTCTCATAGGGCGTTCTTGGTGGAACCTTTCACAGATCTTTCTTGGTACAGTATAAGCCTTTCTGTTGGGTTCTAGGTAGAATATATGAACTGTTGATGGTTCTAGTTCTGACCCGTCTTTCTCAGAGTGCGTTTATTGTGGCAGCTGATGACGTTCTCTGTCAGAAGCATCGTTTCTGTGGATGTTCTAAACAAAGTCCAGATGTTTTCTGCGCTCCGGTTCCGTCGTCATGTCTTTAAAAGTGAATCCAGCTTTAATCAGGTTCCAGGTGCCTTTAAAAGGTCGGGGAACATCTTGAAAGCTGCTCTGTGGTTCCTGCTGTCCTCACGTTCTTCCTCCATTCTCTGCGTCCTCGGTTCTCTCCGGGAGGGACGGCTCTGTGTTCTCCAGCCTGGAGAGTCTTTAAATGAGTGACCTTTGAGACAATCAGAGGTGCCCCGGCTCACACAGACGCTGAATGGCGAGCGGCGGCCCCCGGGTCCCGACGCAGGCGGCTGCTCGGGGCCGCCTGTGGATTACATTGATCCCCTGAAACAATGGGGCCCGGCGGGGCCCCGCGGAGCTCATTGTTGACGGGGAATTAATAAATAACAACAAGTGAATAAATGAAGAGTCCAGCTTTAAAACTGTACGCTCCAGAGAAATCAGCTGTTCTCAAGGAGGTTCCACTTCCTCTGTCAGAGTTTACTGCTCACACTCAGCGTATATTACATATATGTTATATTTTAGATGATTTTAATCCAAACATGTCTTTTTTATTATTATTATTATGATTCTTTAACAGTAATAAACCACAGACGAGCAGCAGCAGCAGCTGGATATAAATCATGGCAGAGAAGAAGAAGTGTTTCTGTTGCAGTAAAACAGAAAATGAAATTCAGACACCGAAAATTCAAGATGAAAAATTCAGATTTGAACATCTGGACGTCCAGCTGAGCCTGAACAGCTTTAACCAATCAGATTCAGTCGATCTGACGTCCAAACCGCATCAAATAAGAATCAACAAGAATTTAAAATTTAATTTTTCACTTTGAAGTTTGGTGTCTGAATAAATTAGTTTACTGACGGAAAAAAACACAAATATTTTCTCATTGCAGCTCCTCAGTTGTGAGGTTTCACTGCCTGTGTGAAAGTAAACTGAAAATATTTGAAATGATTTTAGGACATTTTGACAGAATTTCACCCTTTTTTTTATTATTGACCAACTGTGTCTGATTGATAATTGGAGCAGTTTTAACTTAAATTTAAAGATAAAATGTTTAAATTCTGCGATTGTAAAACTTAAACTTGTTAAAGTCAGTTTCAGAAATCATTTGAATATGTTTAGAAATGTGTGATTGTATTTTGCTGTCAGATGATTGAATCTCTGTGCTCTTTATTTCAAAATAAGAGCGTGCTGTCATTCAGGAAAACGCTGCGAGCTGCGTGAGAATTAACGACTAATTATCACGTTGGTCTGAATGAGCTGAAGTAGAAAAGAGGAAAAGAGTGATGAGAGACCCTCCTCGAGCTGCAGATTAGAGCAGGTTTGGACACAAAGGCAGAAAAATTGAAGCTCCTGAAGAAAAACTCCACCTCCTCTACAAACCCCCCCTCCACCCTTTAACACTTCCAGTCCACCTTAAAGCTGCAGTCCTCTCTGTTTTAAGGAGGACTAACTGATTAGTAATGCAGCATCTCAGTCAGGCAGCAGCAGGGCCTGAATGAATGTGACCCCCCCCCCCTCGCTCCTGCGTCCCCTCACCCCTCTCAGCACTCTGCTGCTGGATAATAGAGCTCTAATGGAGGCTTTTTGGGGGGGTGGAGGCTTTTTACACTAAAAGTAAAATCCAGCTCGTTTAGATTCGACCTCTGGAAACTTTTGTAGTGAAATTGTGGATCAAATGAAGCTGAATATTCTTCAGACATTCTCAGTATATTCTGAACTTCCTCTTTGGCGTTTGATGTTGTTTATCAAAGCGCCTCTTTGCTGATGTATTTACAAGGTAATTACTGCACAGAACAAGGACACTCAGGTCTGGAAATGCTTTTTCGTCGCCTGCACACAAATCCTTTATTTATTTTCTTCGGCGGATGCACAAACTGTGTGAAATCCCCACACCCACAGAGTCCAGAGAAAAGCAGGAAAACAGGCGGCGGTGGCGGCGGCGGGATGAGAAGGGGCAGTGGGCTGGAATATAAAATATTTAGAGAGCCTCTTCTCCTCAGTAGTGCGAGGGTGAAGCGAGATGTACTTATCTCTGCTTTGGAAGATGTATTTTTCTTTTCCAGGCTGAAGAGGAGGAGGAGGAGGAGGAGGGGTCTGCGGGTGGGGGAGGGGTCTCAGTGTGTGTGTGTGTGTGTGTGTGAGGACTGTAGGACAAGTGGAGCAGCAGCAGTGTGGACGAGGACGCTGAAGTGAACTGCTGCCAGACATCAGAGTGTGAAATAAAGACACAGTAGAGCTGCTTTCTATTGGCTGTTTGAGTCCAGCCTCAGTGTTGATGTTAGGATCAGAAACAGGCCTGAAAGGTAAACATGTTGAATTTATTACATTTATATTATATATATATATATATTTATAGAATTATAATTCAGGTTGTAGTGACAGAAGTTAAAACAGTTTGAGTCGTACTAGTTTTACTTACAGCTGAAATACTCATAACAGAAGTTGTAGGGTAGTTGTGAGTACCATCACTTATAATAATAGTTATAGTTATTGTGGTGGTACTGGAAGTTATAATAGTATTTTTAAGCACAGGTCACCAAGACCTTAAATTTGTTGGCTGAAGTACATTTTTTGTGGCCCAAATATAAAAAACTTTGCAGTTTAACACAACACAGCATCGCTTAAATTTCACACTTGTGTTTTCCGGTTTTTCCATCAAATCATGTTTAATGTTCAACCCTGCTGAGGCTGCGCTGGTTTGGCTTTTTGTTGGACTGGTTTTGCATTTTGTCACACTAGTTGTGTTGCACTAGTTTGGCATTTGGTTGTACTGATTTTTGTCGCAGTGGTTTTGTCATACTGGTGCAGCATTTTGTTGCACTAGTTCGTCATTTTGTCGCTGTGGCTTTGTTACACTAGTTTGGCATCTTGTCTCACTACTTGAACACAAACTCTTACTCGTCACATTTAGTCAGAAACTAGTGACTCTCAGTGTGACGAGTTAGACACAAGTTAGAGTTCAAGCCTCTTTTAAACTCGTAAACAGTTACTGAACAAAGTGACTGTAAGAGTTTGTGTTTAACTCGAACGATGAAATGTTTAACTAGTGTTAACAAAGAGGAAGCTGACGTCTGAGATCAAGGATGTGGAATAAAGGCTCCAACAGTTTCCCATAGACAGTCAGCAGGTGTGACTGCTGCAGTAACACTAACAGTAACAGTAATATTAAGAAGTATCAACAGTATCAAGTAGTCGAGGTTCAGTTTGTTCACTGAATAAAATCATTTTCCTCGTCTTCTCTCTGCTTTTTGTTTCTTTATTCGTCCAGTTTTATTCTGTTTTCAGTCTGTTTCATAATAAACTTTATTAATATCTGTGTACTCACTGATTCCCAGTCACAGGTGCTGGTGTGAGTAATCTCATTACTGTGAGTACTCTCATTACTCTCAGTGGTTGATGGTAATTGTAGTTTTACAGAAGCTGTTGTCAGTGTGAGAACAGCAGTGAAGTGTGATCTGTGTACAAACACTGAACACGCCTGCAGATACACTGAGTCAACACGTCTGTCTCACTGTCTCCTGTCTGTCTTTCTTTGTCCCCGTCTCTCTCTCCATGTCTCCCTGCAGAAGCTGGCGGTCAGAGGTTGTCCTGTAGGGACGACCAAGCCGCTGTCCCTCATCAAGCCTCCCAGCCAGGGCATCGCCATCTCCGTGGTGCCGGCCAAGGCACCGGTTTCCATGGTGACCGCACACATTAACGGACAGAAGGCGGCGAGCTCGGAGCCGCTGCAGACGTCCCCCATCAACCTCCAGACGGCGGGCGGCAGGGTGGCGGCCGCCGGAGTTCACACGTTCAGCAGCAGGAGAGCCGCAGAGCTGCCCCCCTCTCAGGTAAACCCTCTGACATCACCACACCTGGAACACCTGCAGGGGGGGCGGGGCCTGCTGACCCCTGTGCTCCTGCAGGGAGGGACGACAAACTTCTCTGCAGTTTTTAGTGATTTATGAGCTTTTAAATCAGACTTCCTGGTTTGCATTTCTTCTTCTACATGCAGCTTCATACTCTGCTCTGATTGGACAGTTTGTCCTTCCTGTCGTTCATTTCCTGAGTGATACGTTTCCACACGTCCTGGTAGCTTGTTGAAGGTCGTTTCATGGCACGTCTCCACATGCGTCTCTTGTGGTCACCTCCCTGCTCAGTATGTAAATAAACATGTAACTCCATCATTTCTGTGCAAAAACCCACCTGTGTTGTTGTTTCTAACCAACAGTAGTAACCAACACACTGGGACAAACAGACACGTTGTTTTTAGACAAAGAAAGAAAGAACTTCATGCAGAACATTTGCCGAATTTACAAGAAGGCCCAAATAATTCAGAATTTTTCATAGACAGCATTTCACAAAGTTTATAAAGTTTCTTTGAACTCAGCAACTCTTAAAATTAGACGATTTTTCAAGGGAGTCTGGGGACTTTCTCCAGGGTCGACTGAGAAGTAGCTTATGTTGGTTACTGTTTACTGTATTTATTAAATTTGACATGATTACATGATTAAAATATTGTCTTCTCTCATAAATTTAGTGTAAATATTGAAATCAGTTGAAACGTGTTCAAACACCTCGCTGCTAAATGTTAACAGAAAAGATGCACTTCAGACAAGAAACACCTTAATGTTTTGAAGTTAGTGCTGAATTTACACTAAATTTATGAAAGATGACAAGTTTATTGACAGTAAACATGTCAGATTTTACAAACAGATTAAACAGTAACCAATATCATTTACTTCTTCGTCGCCCATGGAGAAAGTCCCCAGACTCCCTTAAAAAATCGTCTAATTTTGAGAGTTGCTGAGTTCAAAGAAACTTTCTAAACTTTATGAAACATCGTCTATGATAAATTCTGAATTATTTGGGCCTTTTTGTGAATTCGGCATTGAATGCGACACACTGTGGTTTCTTTCCTCGTCTAAAATGCGTCTTATTTGCCAACATTTAGCAGCGAGGTGTTTGAACACTCCGTTTCAGCTGATTTCACCATTTCCACTGAATTTATGGAAGAAGACAACAGTGTGTTCAAACAGCTGTTTGCTCAATGTTGGCACATAAGAAACAACTTAATTTAATGCTGAATTTACAAGAAGACACAGATAATTGTTACTGATTTAAGTCCATATCTTGAAGTCACATTTCCTTTTTTGCATTTGTTACCTAAAGGATCACTGATGAAACCCTGACAGAGTGAAACTGAACAGTTTGAAGCAGGAATTAAGCAGCTGCACATTGAGACTGATGACATTTTTCAGCTGAAACCTCGCTGGTCACGCTCTCAGTAGAAAATAATAAAGGAGAGATGAACTCCTGTGTGTCTTCATGCAGGTTTTAAAGTTCACGTGTCGTGTTCCTGAAGATCTATTTTAAGGCTTCAGGATAACAGACACGTTCCACCGTCTATAAGACATGTTGACAGACGGAGAGACGGATCTGCTGGACGGACGGAGAGAGAATCATAAAGCCGGAGCCTGAGGGCCCTGAGGCTCGGCCCTCCTCCCTCTATGGGGCCGTGCAATTACAGTAATAGTGTGGAGGCTGCCAGTGTTGAGCGTGAAGCTCTGATCCCCGGCTGTGTGCTGATGGAGGCGATGGTGCTGAATACAGAGTGTGGAGGAGACGAGGCGCTGTGGCCTGAATTCTAACGCACACTCCAGGAAAAATACCACAGAAAATCCAAGAACATCCACATTTTTCCTCTGTTTCCGGAGCAGAACGCAAGTTTTTTACACGTCAAAAAGAGACAAAAGCACAAAAGATAAACCAGATTTTTGTTTCCTGGAAAATAAAATCTTTGATGTTGATCTCTTTCTGCAGCAGCAGGTGGAGCAGCAGGTTTCTGCTTCATGAGACTACGTCAGATAATTTCAAATCAAATAGAAGAACAGCTTCTTAGAGTCTGTTTACACCTGGTTAACATACATCCCAGGTGATCCGATTTAGAGCTGCGACGGTTCATCAATTAATCGATCCATTATCAAATACTGAATTAATCAACAACTATTTTAATAATCTGATTTCAGCTTCTTAAATGTGAACATTTCCTGGTTTCTTTACTCCTCTGACAGTAAACTGAATATCTTTGAGTTGTGGACAAAACAAGACATTTGACGACGTCTTCTTGGACTTTGATCAACATTTCTCACCATTTTCTGACATTCTGTGGATCAACCAACTAATTAATTCATCAAAAAAATGATTGACAGATTAATCAACGATGAAAGTGATCATTAGTTGCAGCCCGAAACTGATCACAAGAGGACGACTCTGAGCTGGCGTCCTGTAAGTCCACAGGAAACAGCTGTTTGATTTCCTTTTGGTTCACTTTGACACAAACTAACTAGTAACTGCACTATCACCAGACTCCCTTCAAAAAACACATAATTTTAGAGTTTTTGAGTGAGGAAAAACTTTATAAACTTTATGAAACTCTTGTCTGAAAAATTCTTAATTATTTTGGCCTTCTCGTAAATTTGGCTTTGAATGCAACACGTTCAGTTGTTTCTTTCCGTCTTATCTGCCAACGTTTATCAGCTGTTTGAACACACTGTTTCAACTGATTTCACCATTTACACTAAATTTATGAAAGAAGACAACATTTTATTGATGGTAAACGTGGCAAAATTTACAGATACAGTAAACAGTAACCAGTAGAGGCTATTTGTTTGTTCCTGATGGAAAAAGTCCCCAGACTCCCTTAAAAAATTGTGTAATTTTGTGGGTTGTTGACTTCAGAGAAACTTAATGAACTTTGTCAGATGCTGTCTATGAATAATTCATAATTATTTGGGCCCTCTTGTAAATTCGGCTTTGATTGCAACACATGAAGTTGTTTCTTTTCTTGTCTAAAGTGCATTTTATCTGCCAACATTTAACAGTAAACAGTAAGTCCCCAGACCTCCTTTAAAAATTGCATAATTTTGAGAGTTGTTGTGTGAGAAGAAACTTCATAAACTTTTATGTTAAAGTTTTAATTATGCGTGCCTTCTTGTAAATTCAGCTAATGTTCTACTTGAAGTTGTTTCTTTCTTTGAGTAAAAAACATTGTGTCTGTTTGTTGGCAGCTGCTGTCGGTTAAACACAACAACACATTTGGTCTTTGCAAACAGAAATGATGAAGCTACATGTTAACAGAATACTCTGATACAGTATTTATATTTTTAAATAGTTGATGAGGTTCACAGAGTTTTCAGGATCCTGTGACTCCTCTGAGCTCTCTGATTGGCCGGTAGCTCGGGGGCGGGACGTGTCTTTGTGAGTGTCGTCCTCTGGTTGGGATGCAGAGCAGGTCTGAGGCTCCGACACAGACGCAGACGTTCGCTGCGATAACGCTGCTGCGTTTCATCAAAGTGTCACAGACTCCCTCCTCCACCCCCGTCCCCGCTCCGTCCTCAGTCGTCATCTGGACCGAGTCCCTGTCTCTCTGACTCCACCCTCCCTCCCCGTCAGGCGGTGGAGGTGACGGGGTCAGGCAGCGGGATTGTCTTCAGGCTCTTTATGGCTGTATTGTTGAGAGGGAGCTGCATGAGGATGCAATAAAGAGAAAAACCCCTCACAGGCCTCCCTCCACGCTTTTCTTACCTCCATCAATCCACAGTCATAAAGGCTCAGCCAATCAGAGGCCGGCCTGGCCGCTGTGTGGAGGAGGTGGAGGGGGGGAAGGGGGGGCAGGTCCCTCAGACCACCTGGCCACTAATTTTGAGATCAATAATGAGGTGTAATGGGATTGCTGCTCTGCATGAGTGAACACATTATAGCTGCATTGTTTCAGCTCTTCAGTGAACTCTGAGAGGCCACACACACACACACACACACACACACACACACACACACACACACACACACACACACACACACACACACACACTCTGCTGGACCAATCGTATCATCTGATTTCACACATTCAGATTTCAGACCTTTTCCAAACTTATTCTCTGACTATTTGTCTTTTCAGTCCAGCTTGTTAATAGAATTTCTCCTCAAAAATGCAAAAAATTTCAACATAATTTTGTTGAAATTTGCTCCATAGCTCAAATATTATTGTCTTTTTTTAACCTCTGTCAAAGAGGTGAAGGTTCAGTCCTGTTTGATAACAGAATCTCTTGTAAAAATGGAATAAATTCCAGTGAAAGTTAGATCATAACTCAAATACTTCTCTATTTATTTACTTCTGTCAAAGAGGTGAAGGTTTCAGTCCTTCTTGTTAACAGAACTGATATAAATTGAACCAAAACAAAATGATAAAACAGCCGTTAAAGTTTGTTTACATGTTGAACAGGATTTTATTTTGTTTCAGTAAAGTCTGGATGTGTTTTGCGACGATGTTCAAGGTAAAATTGTTGTTTTTTTGAATGGAGTTTGGTGCACTGATGCTCCCGTTGTTTTGGCCTGAGATGCTGGTGCTCTGTGTCATGGTAGTGACTGTTGTTTATATAGAACCTTTAAGAACGTTGTCATTTAAACCAGAGGAGAAAAGTTTAGTGTCTTTATGAGGATGGAACGTTCCTGTGCAGTTTGTGGATGTGATGACAGTTTATCTTGAGATGTGAGGAGACGTCTGAGCCGTGATTGGAGCTGCGTTTGTGTTTAGCGCCCGTTAGCTTCAGCAGCAGAGGAACAAAGAGAGGCTACGAGGAGGCAGAGTGTGTTTGAAATGTGTCTGCTGCTTTAACGCTGATCCTGCTTCTCTTTCATGGCTCCATCTCGCCGCCGCCTTCCAAAGACGTCTTTATCCTCTTTAAACAGCAGCCAAGGTCATCTCCGCCATCCGCCTCCGAGTGTCGGCACAGCCGGAGGAAGGTGGAGGCCCCTTCAGGGGTCCGCGTTCCCACTCCGAACACTGAAAAACAGAAGAGTTATTGTTTCAGCTACTGTAAGAGTAACCTGAGAACACAAAGTACACACACTGTTCTCAGGTGTGTGTAGTCAATAAACAAGGAACCTCAGCTGGATTTCAGCTCTACTTGTAGTTCTCTAGATTTAAGGAGCAACATGTAAAGAAAGTAGGAATTTAAATGTAACTCGTGGCCTCAGAGGGATAATAGAAGGTTCCAGGGGTTCTTGCATAGGTTCTAAAGGTGATGAAGGATGTTTTAGGGGCGCTGAACAAAGTTTTAGTGGCCCTTAAAGGCAATCTAGGAGTCAGGAGATCTTATGGATACTTTTGGTTCTTTTGGTTGTTAAGGAGGTTCTGGGGTTTCTGTCTTGGGCAAAGTTCAGGGGAGAAAGTTCTATAGGTTCCTCATACTGATTGAAATTGATTGAAGATGCATAAGATCCTGGAGAAAGTCCCCCTGGTCCTTGAGGAGGCCCTCAGGGTCCTTAGTAAAGTTTTAGGAACCACAAATAAAGTTCCAGGGGCCATTGAGGAGGTTCTCAAGGTCCTTTGACGAGTGTTTGAGTAAGTTCCAGGGTTGTTGAAGAGGTTCTAGGGGTTCTGATGGTTTTCCCTGGGGTTATAGAGATGGTTCTAGGAATCTTAGGACAGGTTTTAGTCCTTGAGGGAGGTTCTAGGGTTCCTTTTTAAAATATTTGATATTTTGGATAAGTTCTGTGGGCGTCAAAGAGGTTTTAAGGGTCCTGAAAGTTTTGCCAGGGGTTATAGAGAAGATTCTACAAGACTTTTGGTCCTTGAGGATGTTCCAGACCTTGTAGCCAATGTTCTAGTGGCTCTGGACGAGGTTCTAATCGTCTGGATGCTTCAGGCGTATTTGGGCACATTTCATTGTTTTTCAGGGTTCCTTGAGGGCGTTCCAGGGGTCCTTGATAAAGTTTCAGGAGTCACTGAGCAAGTTCCAGGGCTCAAGGAAATTGTTCCATGGGTCAGTGATAAAGTTCTAATGGTCCTTGGTTCTGGAAGTTCTTTTAAAAATGTTGGAAGAGTGTTTGAGAAAGTTCCATGGGTGGTAAAGAAGTTCTAGGGTCCTGAGAAGGGAAACCCCTGGGGTTATAGAGAAGAATCTTGAAAACGGTGTTCCATGGCTTGTGGACAGCGTTCTAGTGGTTCTTGATGAGGTTCTAATCGTCTGGATGCTTCAGGCGCCTTCGAGCACGTCTCAGTGTTTCTCAGGATTCCTTGAGGACGTTCCAGGGGTCCTTGAGGAGGATCTAGGTTGAAGGAGTTCTTCGGGGAGGGGTCCAGGAGAACGTTCCGGGTTGTGGAGGAGGCTGTAGGGGCACTTGAGGAGGATTGTAAGATTTGATGAATGAGCCGAGGAACCGTGTTACCATGGTAACTGCATTGTGTTCCTGCTGGTTGAGGTCAGTGGAGCAGATTTAATGAATCTCATTCAGGCTGCTGGACAGAAGACAGAAGACACGTTCATTGATTCATTTATTATTTTATTAAACACGATCTGTGTTTGTTTTCTCATGTTGATATAAATTAAATCTTATTGATGTTTTTGGACAAAATAATAATAATATAATAGTTTTCAGGTTCTCAGTGGACTGATGGACTCTTGTGTTCTAGTTTCCAGCTGTTTGTGTTTTCTAATAATTTTGTTAGAATCAGTTAATATATAATTTCTTCAAAGGTTTGAAGTATTATAGAGAAAACATGATAATATTTATTTCATAAATTTGGAGAAGAATCTGTTAAATTGTTGCAGTGAGTCAATCAGAGATGTCAGGTTGGTAAAAATGTCTCCAGACTCCAGAAAAGAAACTCAGATCAGTGTTATGTTCTAACGTCAGAAGTTTATTGTTCTAACAAGATATTCTCCTGTGATCACGATATACAAATGTTCCACATTATAACAGAATCTTTTCTTGTTATAACAACTTGTGATAATGTATCTTTATAATGTCTCGTCATAGAGAAGGTTCTAGGAATGTTAGAAGAGGTTCTAGGGATCCTTTTAGATGTGTTTGAATTTTTTGTGGTTGGTAAAGAGGTTCTAGGGGCCCTGCAGGTTTTTTCTGGGGTTATACAGAACGTTCTGGAAATCTTAGAAAAGGTTTTGGTCCCTGGGGAGGTTCTCAAGATCCTTTTTAAAGTGCCAAAGAAGTTCCATGGGTGGGAAGTAGGTTCTAGGGGTACTGAATGTTTTCACAGGCATTACAGAGAATGTTCTAGGAATCTTAGAAAGAGATTTGGTCCTAGAGGAGGTTCTCAAGATCCTTATACTGTAGAGAAGATTCATAGAACCTATACATAAGGTTTTATGAATTTTAGAAAATGTTTTTGTCCTTGAGGAGGTTCTAGGGGTTCTTTTTAAGGTGTTTGATGAGTGTTTTAGTAGGTTCCATGGTTGTTAAAGAGGTTCTAGGGGTCCTTTTTAAAATGTTTGATGATTTGGATAAGTTCTGTGGGTGTTAAACAGGTTCTAGGGGTCCTGAAGATTTTCTCTGGGGTTATAGAGAAGGTTCTAGGAATGTAAGAAAATGTTTTGGTCCTTGAGGAGGTTCCCATGGTTCTTTTTTTAAATGTTTGAAGAGTGTTTGAAAATGTTCTATGGCTGGTAAAGAGGTTCTAATGGTCCTGAAGGTCTTCCCAGTTGTTATAGAGAAGGTTCTAAGGTTCCTTTAAGGTTCCCTTAGTTCTATGTATGTTGAAGAGGTTCTAGGGGTCCTCTCTGGCGTTATAGAGTGGGTTCTAGATATCTTAGTAAAGATTTTGGTCCTCTACGAGGTTCTTAAAAATGTAAAAGTTTATTTTTATAACATGATGTGTTTGTATGTTGTAATAACGTGAAAAGATCTTAATCTTACTTTTGATGGAAACCAAAACAAAACAGTCAGAACCACACGGAACCAAAAAAAAATAAAAAGGAACAAAAAGATTCTGAAACAGCAGAATAACTGACAGAAAGCAGGAAAATCTTTAACAGAGTTTGATATTTCAGGTCATTTTCTCAGCTGTAAAAGTATAAAAGTGTATTTTCAGTGTCGGTCATTGTAAACGTCGGTGATGTGAGGTGACACCTGTGTAGATTTCTGTCTCGTGTGTGAATATTTGTGTGATAAAGTTGTGATTGTGTGCCGAGGATCAGGTCTGACGGTGGAACACTTGATGAACGGAGTGAGAGGATGTTTAGCAGTCGCTGCATGTGGACACAGCAGCACCTCATTATCCTGCAGAGTTCATCTCTCACAGCTCAGAGCATGAATGAAATGAAAAGCCTCCTCGCGGCCAAGATGAAGGAGGGAGTCGGAGGGCTGACGTGGCCTCGGGCGGCGCCCTCTGCTGGCGGCTGTGAGAACAGCAGCTTCAGTGACGTCTGCAGAGCTGCGAGATCTGAGAGTTTATATTTAACTCAGGAGGGAGAAGCTTAAAAATCTCTAATCTGTCCACCTGAAATCTTCTTTAAAGTTACAGAAAAATGTTTTATGGCTGCACCAGTCCATGTGGAAATATTCTACACGTCTTGTGCATCATTTTAAACACTTTTCTTTTTGTATCTTTCAAAAGTTTTGGATTGCAACTAGAATTTAAACTCCTGCAAGTAACTTTCATGTTTTAGTGGATTTTGGATTGTTTCAGGCTTAATAACCAGAAGATATAACATCAAAAATAACATGATTTAGATAAAAATCTCCTCCTGCTCACTGTCACTTTCTGATGTGCACAGTGTCTTTCCTGATGAGAATAATATGATGCAGATTTACAGATTTATATGTAATATTATGTAGAGTATTTACAGACTGTTATTATGTAATAATTGTATTATGACATCCTTGATAATTATGACAGTTAAACTTACAACGAGAAAACAATAAATATAAAAATATTAAATTAATGACTAAATTAAATGTTATATATTATGAAATATCAAATTAAAGTAAATTATATTATTAAATTTCATGAGTTTCAAATATAAAAGTTAAAAAGAAGGAATAATGGTGTGAAACTTATAATGCATTATAAGCACATTTATAAGACATTATAATGCATTTATAAGGCTTTATAAAACTCATAATAAATGTTTATAATCATGCATAACAACTTATAACAAGGATTATGACATAATGTATTATAATGTAGGTCAGCATTCATAATGCTTCATAACCTTGATGTCAAAGTGGCAACAGTTTCCTGGGTGACACAGCCAGTTATAAACACACAGAGAACTGCTCTAATGTATCATTACAGATTATACATTTCTGAGATGGACTAATGTCTTATAAACATCATACAGTTGTTAATAACCTTGCACAGTGTCGTCACTTTACTTAAAGCTCGCAAAGTTGCTATTATAAGTGTTATTAATGTTCATAAGACATTTTATAATATGTTATGATGCGTTAGAGCAGCTCTCTATGCGTCATTATAACTGGTGGTTATAATGTGCTGTGTCACTTTGTCACAGAGGTTATAAAGCATTATGAATGATGCACTAATGTGTCCAGATTCAGGTTCAAACATCTGTCGTTGTTTCCAGACTTGCCAGTTTGTGTTTGAAGGAGCTTTTATTGCCGAATGTTGCTCAGAAGTCGTAATTTTTTCGTGTT
>JAJHUR010094150.1:6388-21091 GCA_027495735.1 Lutjanus campechanus | reverse complement strand
AATATCTGGAGGCACAAAAAAGTGGAAACTTTGCAGTGTTTATAAGTCTGCAGTGCTGCTGCTTTTAGTGCTTATGAATGCTGTGCATGCTATGTCGGTTTTTGTCTTTCAAAGCATCATTTAACATGAAAAAAATGTCATGTCTTAATTTGACAGGAGCACTGAGGTCAAAATAACCGAATGATAAGTGGTGATTTGAAACTGGATAAATACAACCGAGCCTTCAGTCAGAATGAACACTGATTTTACATTAAAGGAATAGTGCAGATTATTTTAAGTGTGGTTGTATGAGGTATTTATCCATAGTCAGTGTATTACAGTAGATGGCAGTCGGCACATCCCCAATTTGGAGAAGCAGAGAAGTTAAACAATGTACTGCTGTGAACAAGGTGAGCAATAAAAGGTATTTTAGCCTCTTATAAAAGGTCATATCGACCATTTTTAAAGGTTAGACAGACCTTTTACCCAAAGATTCCTAAATTAAACTGCCTTTACAGTGAGTCAAACGTTTCCACTGTTTGATTCATGGATGGTACTATGGACTACATGGCTGCATATTGATGCAGAGGTGATGAGCACATTTCAACATCCACAAGATTAAAGTTCAGGTCAGCTGTTATCTTTCTTGAACATGCATTACCCTGACTTTAGGCCTGTAATGGTGTAGTTCTGCGCTGAACAATTCTGATAGGCAACACACATGTACACATCTAAACAAATGACTTGAGATATTTGACATAGCAAATTGCAGAAGCATAAGAAAGACATTTTTTAATGGTTATCTTTGCAGTTGGATTTGAGTTACACGTCCTGGACTCGAGTCAGACTTGAGTCACAAATTTGATGACTTGCAACTCGACTTGGACTTGAAATGACTCATGACTTCATGACTTGTGGACACTGGCCACTGGATGGAAACATTGTGAGAGCAGTCTGAGTGTAAACTGAGCTCTGCCACCCTGAGTTTAAACCAAACATTGCCCATTTAAACCCGTGACTTCAAGCAGCGGTTCACTGCCTTAATCCTTAATCTTGTGACCAGAGATGTGGGTCAAAATGAACTCATCACTCACATAACCTGCTATTTATTGTTCCTGCGTTACTGCAGCCAGAACACCAGTGGTCACATTTAATTCCACCTTCACTCATTACCAGACCCACATGGAATCAGAGGCTGCAGAATTCCAACGACATCTCTGCAGATTTTCCACGGATTTTAAACGAACGGAGATGCTGCTTGTAAAACTCAGAATGTTATCAGTGGGATAGTTCACCTAAAAATGAATTCATTTTTGGGTGAACTATCCCTTTAATGTATTAGTTTGTATATGTGTTGAAGTGGCAAGTGTTGGGAGATGAATGATTATTCGTTAATATTTCCATTTTAGAAGCCTTGTATGCTACATTTCATGCTGGTTAACTTTTCGAAAAAAGCAACACTTTGTTTTGACCTGGTGATGAAATAAAATCTCAAATTTAAAGGTTCTACTGAACTCTACTAAATTTCTCTTTCATCCTGCTGGATAGCATTTTAATCTTTGTTATCTTAAATGAATATTGTCTATCGTATTACAAGCAAAAAGCAAAAGAAAATATTCCGCCAAATTCTGCAGATTTTCATTTTGGTTTGCTGCTGAAAACTGTAAGAAGAATCTGCTGCTGCTGATTCCGTTTGGGTCTGTTTATTACCAATATAGCAAAAAACTGATCCCAATCACTCAGGCCTGCTGTTCATTCAGTAATAACAACCACCTGAACGAGCTCTCAGCTGTTCCTTTATATCCTGTCTGGAAAGCATCCCAGTTCCAGCCTGAACAAGTATTCTTAATGTCAGTACTGCAAACAAAGCCGGGGGAACTTTTCACAATACCCAGCCCTGGTGTAGACGGGACTCTTTTATTATCGCCTCAGTTACATGAAAGGTGAACGGCTCTGTATTGTGTCCACAAATGGATCAGCATTTGTTCGTCTTGATGCAAAGCCTAAGTATAAGATGGTGACCCTCAACATGCATGGGTTTTCCCGGAGAGAATAAAAAGTATGATCCCTCTGAAGCTGAAACCTACCCTGCCATTGATTTAACAGCTTCTGTTTTCCAAAATCTGTGTGATACTCAACCAAGACAGGCAGGCAGCATCTACTGTACCATTTCTTTCGCTTTGTCTCTGCAAATAGGCCTATTTCTAACTACGGGGACCAAACAAGTTCAGCTCTGCCTCCAGATTGCGTCTGTCAGTCTTACAACAATATCCCGTGCATAGCTCTCAGCATCCTCGTCAAGAAGAGAGGATTCAAAAAGAGTCTGATCTGAGTCCACATCTAGCATATTTGGAGGTGAAATTGAGAGGCTATGTCAGTCTTTCACCATTTCCAACACTTTATCACTACGTGTTATTGTATATATCAGGCCTGTCTCTCGGTTTCTTCTGTCATTTGATCCAACTCACCACCAGATGGTGATCAAATGACAGTCTTTCTCTCTACCTGCCTCATGAGAACATGCAGCCTCATTATATGGACCAAGAGCCTGTGTGGATGCCCTCTGCTGGTCATCTGAATTACTTGAACAAAATGCAGTATTCTACATGTGTCTTAAAAATACTTCAGGGAAAAGTCTCATCAGGACCCAAACCTACTCTTATTGTGATGTCGTCAGGGTTGGGTCAGATTGCTTTGAAATGTGGTCACTTACTGAACATAAATTACATGGCAATTTCTGTAATTAGCAACTTAATGCTTTGGATTACAAAAAAAATATTATGTAATCTGGATACCTTTGGATGACTGCAAATCAACATTTCATATATAGCCTATATGTCTTTAAAAAAAATGGATGCAGACAAATAAACAATACACAAATATTCATTTTACACCTCAAAATATTTTCAGTGCAAATAAATTTAACACTGTTTGTCAGGTGCACCTTTCATGAGTTAGTAGACAATGATTATCATTTAAAAATAGTTTCATAATTTTGAAAATGCCATACTTTAGGGGCATAATAAAAATGAAATAAAGTATAATGTAACTGGATGGACCTTGAGTCTGGAATAAAGCATATCTATCTATCTATCTATCTATAATCTAATGACGTAATCTCATTTTATTATAATTGCTTAGTTTTTCTAATTTCATTACATAATCCTAATTACATGTAATCCGTTACTGCCCAGCCCTGATCATTGAGCATCCCTATTGTACCCAAATTCAAAAACATTTTCTATCCAACTCCTGATACACACCATTAAACATTTCCAAAATGAAGCGAATTTGTGTGTTTTTTGTTTGTTTTTTTCATGGAGGAAGCCTGCAGTCCATTCTCGTGTGTACAGGAAACAACAATTGACTCGTCCGAGATGATGCACTTAAGTTATTAGTGATTATGGAAACAAAACTTGTTTTTAACTGCAAAAATTCTGATAGAGCTATTCAGTTTGACTGCTGACTGTGTTGTTTGAGGTAAACTGAAACAGAGGATAAATGTAATGATGTGATCTACTGTAGTTTGATGGTACAGTAACATTTACTGTAGTTACTTACTTTTACGCAACCTGGCAACCTCCGCCAAACCTGTTGTCTCTTTATGCGTACGCACGATACGTACGTCGGTCAGCCGTATACACACACAGACATCATGGCGGACGTATTGGATCTTCATGAGGCGGGAGGCGAGGACTTTCCTATGGATGAGGATGGTGATGGTAATAATAACACGTACACCCGTTTTGTAGCAGATGCTCCATAACCCTGGCATTTAAATGATGTGAAACTATTGAAGACTAACGTTACACCGAGATGGACGTTGCCGAAAATGCTCCGAACGCTGACTGCGTGGTAGCAGGCCTGAGATATGCTAACAAGCTAACATGAAGCTAACAACGCACTGATGGTTCATTCAAACGCTGTTTGTAAGCTAACTAACTCGGTGGTGGTGGTTATTACGAGCTCTGAAGGTCACTTCCACTTTCAATGTGCAAAATGCTGATTTAAATGCTTCTTAGCTTACCAGCCAAGTTTACATTACCTTACATAAGATGGTTCTCATTTCGCGTGTAATTGACCGCGCTAGCACGCTAGTTGAATCCTCTATTAGTTAATGGTAAGATAAACTTACAAAACTGCGCTGAACCTACAAATCATACGCATTTCACATCAATATATTATGTGTTAGCGCATCTTTTTATGTAATTGCAGCTTTAACTTGTGAAAATTTGTCCAGAATTCAAATTACACAAAGTAGGTAGATAACGTTAGCTAACTAGTTGATAAAGGGACAGTTCACTCCAAAAAGCAAAGATATTTATTTTTGCTTTGTCTTTTAGTGCTGTTTATCCATCTTGATTATGTTGTTGTGAGTTGCCGGTTTGGAGATGCAGGAACTACTTACTTTGCATGGTAAAAAGATAATAGTTTCCGCATAAAACTGTCCACAATAATCAAATGAATGAATTAAAACTTTATTGGCCTTAATTTATGTTGCACACGGAGCAGAAAAAGACAACAACCATATATGGCTACACATAACATAGAACATAAGTATAATAGAAAGTTTTAATTTGGGAAAGTTATAAGAGGACATGCAGTTTCAGATGGTGCTAAATTCAGACCATGTGAGCAGAACTTGTTAAACAGCTGTATGCTGTGTTGGATTAAGGTTGTGATGCCTCTTTTAGTTTGCTGTACCCTTGCCCTGAAGACAAAAGTGCAAATTCAGGCCATAGAGGGTGCAGTGGGTCTGCTATGATCTTGAGAGCTAGTTTCATGATGTGCTGCCCTGGCATCTAAATAATACTGCAGGGTCTATGACCAATAATGGGGTCATGGTTTCTGGATGTTTTTTTTTTTCCTTTTTGAGCTTTGAGTACCACAAGCCAAGTGCCATCTAATTTCTTTATATTTGAAAGAAGGCAGATATCTCCAAAAACCCAGCAACTCACACAGAAACAGGTGTATAAATGGCACTACATGCAAGAGAAAAAATACGTATTTTTGAGGGGAACTGTCCCTTTAAACTTTCAAAATATGGGAGTGCAGAAAAAGATGTAACAGCATGCATGAATTTGACTTGTTCAACTTTTTTTTCTTCAGAAAGCATCCACAAGTTGAAAGAGAAAGCCAAGAAGAGGAAAGGAAGAGGCTTTGGCTCCGGTGAGTTGCCACAGTTGTGATACCTACGGAAGCTTTTTAATAAAATATGTTAGCAGCAGTCAGCAGTGTTAAATATTTTTCTGTTTCGCTGTTTCCAGAGGAAGGAGCCAGGTCCAGAATCAAAGAGGACTACGATACTGTGGAACAGGACGGGGATGAGCCAGGCCCTCAGAGATGTAAGTGTTGCAGTTGAAGATGGGAACCTTGCAAAACTCTTGAGAGATTTGTATACATTGTTTTTTCATTGTACAGACTAATTACAATGTGATTATGTGACACTGTGGTTAGGCTCAGAAGGCTTCATATTAGTCCAACAAGGGTTTATTTGCACATCTTGCATGAAATGAGACCTTTTTTAATCACAACTCTACTTGGGTTAAGTTCATCTAGTTGAAAATGCTTCTTCTTTTATTTACCCACTGATGAAGTTTTTTCTGTTTGTCTTGTTGCAGCGGTGGAGGGCTGGATCCTGTTTGTGACAGGTGTACACGAAGAGGCCACAGAGGAAGACATCCATGACAAGTTTTCAGAGTTTGGAGAAATCAAGAACCTGCATCTCAACCTTGACCGTAGAACAGGCTACCTCAAGGTGAGACAAATAACCATGTATCGTTACTTTAGTATGTTTGTGAGTTTCAGTGTGTCTTTCATTTCATGGATGACATGTTCTCATTATTTTTTACATGTTTTATGTTATTCTTTATTTTGTATTTTTTCAGTGACAGGCTCTGGGCCACTGGTTTGCATTAATAGACTACCTAAGTGATTTTACTTGTACAACACAATTATTCAAAATAACCAGCTCTCTTGTAGTGCTGAGATAAATATTTCGGCATCAGCATTGCTACATGTGCATGCAGTAGTTTCACTGCAACATATGCAGTGTAATAAAGTCACATTAGGCCCAGTATTTGTACACTGCAGACCATTGAGCCAGAAAGGCTTGATTGAAAATGAATGTCATTTTAAAAAAGGCTTTTTCTGACCAATTTTATAGACAGTTGATTCCATCTGGGGTAGACTTTAGCATCTATACCGCAATTTCCATCAGGCACGCGTTACGGCCACTGCAGTGGGAGAGATTTGCAGCTAGACAGTGCTTGTGATTCCGCTAGAGGCGCTGCAGCGTGTTTCAGACACTTCTTAGAAGCAGCTCAGCTTGCCGCTCTGCTCCGCAGAGAATACGCAGAGTCTGTTTTATATGAATGCAGCGTCAATTAGCACAGAGCAGATCGAACTGGCAAGAAGTCAGACTCAGAAAAGACGAGGAGAATCTGGTTTATTTTCAAAATAAAAGACCCAGTGCAGACTCATGATCATAAAGACAGAGAAAAAAAAAAACAATTTCACCACGTAGCCTGCTTATCCATGATAGAAGCACAAAGAGCAAGGAAAGAGGACCTAATCAACAAAATCTGAGAAAGTAAACATGAGGTGGGCTAAATGCTAAGCTGCTGAACCGGTTCTGAAACACTGCTGGTGGGCTCTGCAGCTGTGTGGAGGACCGTTCAGAACTGTGGCGCAGATGTTCTGTGCCGGGTGGAATTTACCGGTTACTAATTTAAAGTGAGTAAGGAAAAACAATTGTTTAGTTTCTTTAAGATCTTGAAGATATTTTGGAGCATAAATGGATACTCTATGAATGGCACCCTGCAGCTGTTTGCACAACACTTGGCAGCACAACTGATTTATTTGACTATTTATGGTGACACCACAAAGCCATGTATGTCAAGTTCAAAGCCTGAACAGAATGTCATCCAATGAGCCAAAAGTCTGTCTGAATTATCTGAGAGAAGCTCCAAACTTCATGTTGACTCAACCAGAAAACTGGAACATCTGTCCTAGTTTCTCTCAATTACACTAATCTTTTATGTGATACTTTTTCAGATGGACTCATTTTAAAGCTGCATATATTAAATCATGAAAAAAAATCACATTACAACAACAAATGTTTTGTTTTAATCCTCCCTGAGTCATTTGTTGTGTGTATGAAACCAAACCCCTTCTGAATTATGTGTAAAGTAGATTGTTACTTTATACAAGTAAACCTTGCTGTCATTAATACTTCCATTTGGATCCATATTCTACATATATGTTTCTGTAATTTTGTCATCCCCAGTGTCCACACGGAGGTCAGATTCCTTTTTTTCCCCATTGAAAAGTTTATGTGAGGGTCGAAGAGTAGACAGTGTTTTATGCTGGACAGATTACAGTCAAATTGCCATCACTACTTGCTAATGGCTGTAAACAAATCACAGCTCATCACAACTGTAGTCTCATTTTCTGTGTGTTAAAACTGGAAAAGGTGCTGACACGCCAAGAGAGACTGCACTAAAGTTATCAGAGGTTTTGGATACTTGTTTAGAATGTATCTTTTTTCCTCCTTGTACAGTATATTATGCACAAGTTGACACGTAGTTTTTTTTTTTGTCTTTTCTGCTGTGCAAATATACAGAATGCTTCAACTTTCCTCTAAGCCACAAGGTGGCAGCATTGTTTTGAATATGA
Source organism: Lutjanus campechanus (assembly GCA_027495735.1). Lineage (NCBI taxonomy): Eukaryota > Metazoa > Chordata > Actinopteri > Lutjaniformes > Lutjanidae > Lutjanus > Lutjanus campechanus. Next base: position 13,435 of record JAJHUR010094150.1, on the reverse strand, counting down.
AGTACGAACAAAGCATCTTAAGCCAGAAACTCTTCCTTCACACTCATTCCAGTCAAACACAGAGAATCATTCAATTAATCTCAGGCTGTTTGAAGATTAACATGATGTAGTAACGCACAGATCTAGTGTTATTGGCTAAGCTTTGTGCTAGGTTCAAAATAAGTTTAGCTAGTGATCCCACACTGGATTGAGCAGTGTCATCACAATAGTCTGGTCAAAGAATATCATTAGATTATTGTATGATCAGTAACCCTGTTATCTGTGCTGTGTTGTTAATTCAAATTAGCCTGGGAACCAGATGAATCTGCTGAGCTCATGTTTTCATTTGCGCTAGTCTGACAATGCCAGGCTAAATTTAAACTGTAAATTGCTACCAAATTACAGAGCAGTGATGCTATAAACACACCATAACTCACATGATGTCCTGATAACTGTCCCTTAGGGATATGCACTGGTGGAGTATGAGACCTACAAAGAGGCCCAGGCAGCCATGGAGGGGCTCAACGGTCAGGACCTGATGGGCCAGCCGATCAGCGTGGACTGGGGATTTGTCAGAGGGCCTCCCAAGAACAAGAGGAGGTGAGAGTGGTGTTCATCTGTGTTTCTTTGGTTGTGGTGTAGATCTGGAGAATATTTTAATAATGTAATATGAGGCCGGATATCATCTTAGGTTTTGGTTATCATTATATCGTGTTATGGCTGAAGTGTTGTCCTTTCTTGGTTTTAATGGCTGGATTTAATTTCTGCCATTTCATTGTTGTATGCAAAAAAAATTGCAATATCACCCGGTCCATGATGTTGACAGTGTAGCTTTTTAAGGTATCTAGATAAAAATTATAACTGTGATCTTAATCTTACAATAGAACAACCCACTCATATTTCTAATTTAATAATCAAACTGTGTTTTCATATTTAATGTGACATGTTTTTTCTTTTTCTTTTTCCTTCTTTTCCCCACAGGACTGGTGGAAGGAGACGCAGCAGAAGTCCAGACAGGAGGCGGCGTTGAGTTTGGCAGCTGCCATTGGCTTGACGAGTTGTCTGTCACAGACAGGCAGTTTATGATCCTCTCACCCTCTTAAGAGCTAATTTCAGAGTTTTTGTACAATATTTTGAACTAACAGTTGTTATCGCATGCAGTTGTGCAATTTCAGATATTGTGATAAGGAATTGTTCTTCTTAAGAGATGAACAACACAAGAAAACATGGTCTAACAGCAGCATTTTCAGTTTTTTGTGAATTAATAATGCTGCAGCAGGGTATCCATTCTGCTCTGCCAAGTCCTCGCTAGGTTTTTACTTTGAACACCCACTTATTTGTAGCACATATTTTTGATTTTCATGATTCCCTCAAAATGTTGTTTCTGTTTGCTCAATTTTATGTGCATTTTATTGTACTGGAGTGTTTTGTTTTATATTACTTGGGGAAAATTAAACTTTTTAAAAGGTGAATATGTGCCCTGGTGTGTGTTTTATTTAGCACTACTAATGACGTAGGGTTTACATCATCCTAGATGACCTCACCCAGGCAGTGATGCCGCCCCAGCTATTTTGTCAACTCCAAAGCACCTGTCACTCTGGACACAGTGCAACACTCATAGGCTACTCGCACTAAACCCCTGGCCCCTTATTTTTGTGCAGCCAATTGGCAAGCGAATGTTTTGTACTCTTTCGCTCTCATTTGGTGTTTACTCTATTGAGGAGCATCAGTCAAAGTCCCCGAAGACGACCATTGGTGCTTAGAAATGTCAGTACAATAGACTCTGCTCTCTGATTGGTTGGTTTTTCGCGGAGGCGTGTTCAATTCTTCGGTTGACGTTGTTGTTGTAAGTGGTGGAGAAATTACTTTGTCGGTGGTGGTCCGGTTTGGGATTTTACGCTTAGTTCCACCTACGAAGATGCTAAAAAGTTAGGAATTGTTGGTCCTGGAAACGTATATGCTGTTCACAAGTTAGTACTTTCTGGAAAACTAAATGGGACGATGAGAAAAACATCTGCGAGGCCGCTGAAGGTAAGCAGTAAAGGGATACTCTAACGTTAGCTGCGTTAGCTAGCGTTAGCTGCTGATTAGCCAGGCTTGAAGTAGCCACTTGCTAGCCAAACGTTACGGTTCGGTCTACTTATTGAATAATGAGCAACACTTCTTTGTAATGAGCATCCGTGCACGCGTATGGCAGTCTTGCAAAGGGGTATTTAAATAGTGCCTTACGCGAAAATAAAGTTATTGGGCTGAGTGTAAAAGGTGCATGAACCCCATGCGTTTGAACGCCTCAAATGCGTTTATGTAAGCATGTGTATTGTTCGTTGAAATTTTGTTCCAAAGAATAGTCGTAGCCATAATAGCTGGCTTGGAGTCAACATTTGGGTTAGGACAAGCCATCATCAGTAACATCAGTCTGCAATTATTTACGGTTGAAAGCACGTTGATGAACAGAATTGGGTGCTTTACATTAGCTTTGTGAGCTGTCAACTATTGCTGTGCAATTAAACATTGCATTTTAAAGTTGCTCTGAATGGGAGATCAGTTCTACATTTTCCCTTTCATCAGTTGTGTTTTTGCCTTTAGTATTAACTTACATTTCATCAGCTAGCTCTGATAAAAATGTAATGTAATTTATAGTGTTGTTCATCTCAGAACTGGCAGTCACGATCCAGATTATCTGAGCCCTGTTTTTTTATTTAAGGTGCATGTGTGATGTAACATTTACTTAAAGCACCAGCTCAGAAAAAACTGTTTGAGTTAACTGTTTACACTCACTCACATGCATTTCTTAACGTCTCACCAAAACGACCGATTTCACAAAGCTACCATTAAGTTGCTAACTTGATCGACTGAGTCAAATCAGTAACGCCAGGCATTTTCCCCAAACCTTGCTGCCAGTTATGTGTGACTACAGCCTGAGCTGGCTGGTCATTGGGTTCAGTGTTCCCTGCTCGTTTTGAAACTAAGACTTGGCTTATTTGCCGTCATTTCCAACATCACCACGATGAGAGAGGGTTACATTACACTTTGCCTTGAATTATTCAGGTTCTTGTGTTTGTGGGCTCTTTTGTTTGCTGGGACACCAGGACAGATAGACAGTCAACATGAAAAGTATGACAGGTACAAGTTGTTTACTGCACTTGGTCCTACGGGGACTGTTTATGTAGTTAAAAAGCCATATCCTGTCGGAAACATAGACAGCAGTAAGTAGGAACATCATCATAAAAGGCTGATGGAATTTCAAGAAGCTATTGGTCGGAAAAAGAAATGCATCCAGCCCTCCCACCTGTACTCAGTCCCTCTGGTAAATGTGTGCAGGCTGTTGTTTGAAATGCCGGACACAAACAACTGCCTGACAGTTCAAAGCGGACTGTTGATCAGTAGCAGTGTGGAAAGTTAGAATGAACTATCAGCTTGAAGGGACAGGTTGACTTTTTTGTAGTGGGCTTGTATGAGGCACATATCCATGGTCAGTGTATTACCTACATTGGATGGCAGTCAGCACACCCCCAGTTTGCAGAAGCAGCAAGAGTACTTGTGTATAAAACTATGTCATGTACTGCTCTGGACAGGGCCATCAGCAGACTGTATTTTGGCCACATAAAAATGCCCGCCTAAAAAAAATCTATATTAGATTAAGTGTATACTGTTAAGAATATCTTCACTACTTTACCTTGGTATGAGGCAGCTTTTTCCAACAGAAAACAACAATTGTACCAGCCAAATATTGCTCTCTCCAAAGTAGCCAGACTCCTTTGGCAAAAAACACTTATTTTACTTGCAAAACTTGGGAGTTGCTGGTCTACTGCTGCCACAATCAGTTAGTTTGCTTGTGTTATTGTGTGACTTCAGTGAATCCGAACTACCCCTTGAAAACACCAGAGTTGCACAATAACACAAACAGTAGATAATAGGTAACTGACCCTTTTTGAGGGAATGCAAAAACTGAAGGCAAACACAAATCATCTCAGAGCAGAAGACCACATAACCAAATGAAAATCTCATCCTGCTGTATTTTTTGGTGCCAGAATTGAAGCTGAAGTTTTATCACATACAGTACAAGCTGCCACTGCCAGTCAAAAAAACGAAGACAACTGTGATGAAACACTGTAAGACGAAAGCTGGGAGACGTGTATGAGCTGCAAAAATATAAGGTCACAAAATGTCAAGAAAGGTTATATTCTCTCTCCTATTTCCCTTGTTTAATAGAATAAAACAGTCACCAAATAAATCTTTAATTCACTGTATTAGATATGAAAATAATCTGGCTCTACATGCTGTTTTCCTTTCAGTTGTCCCCCAGCTCAGTGGGTGTGTACGGTATCGCTGAGTGATAGTACGTCATGGAGCAGCGGCTGTCACTTGGACAGACCGTTAAATTCTCAAAATAAAATGACAAAAATTGCCCAAAATAACAGCAATATATTTGTTTAATCACCCAGGACTGTGGCTATCGTGGAAAGGTGGTCTATCCATTGAGTGAGCGTGTACGAGTCAGCAAATCTGGTTCCATTTGTTAATGTGAACACTCATAGTCTTGGAGAGTGAGTGACTGTACATATTTAGGGGTGCTCGTATTTTCTTCAGTCATTGCTAAGAAACAAGCCAACAAAAACTGAGAGCTAGTGTTAGCTAAAATGTTTAGGGAATTGTTTTGCTGCCACGAGCTCCACCCAAAACAAAAATGCCATCACCAACAGAAAAAGGGGTCTATACACTGACTATGGAGAAGTACTTAAACAACCCCACTTCAAAGAATCCAAACTATTCCTTTAATGCTATTAAATACAGCTGGTAGATTTGTCTGTTCTACCAGTCACAGTGGCAGGTAATCAGCCATGCGTTTACGCATTATTGTATCACTGTGGATAATGAATTTATTAAAGCTGTCTGTCAGTTCTGGGATCCACCATGCACTGTGGTTTGAAGATGAAAAAGATTTTCATACCCCTTTTGCACAGCGTGTGTGAGGGTGTACGAGGTTGCACTGTCAGGCTTCATTGTGCAAGTCCTCAACACTTCTAGAAACATATTGATGCTTACAGCAGCACAGAGAGCACCTCGGGCAAGTATTTTAAGTAGGGTGTAGCATCCTTCCCTTTGCAATTCAGATTCCAAACTGGCAGGGCGTAAAATGAAAAATATCATGAGATAAAAGTGTTTTTTTTACCACTCAAGACAAGAGAAAGAGTTTAGCCGCTTTGTAAGTGTTTACATGATAGGAGCTGGTTTATGAACGCTTGAATGATTATTGGTCAACACACAGAACAGCCAGTAGATAAATCCACTAAAAAGCTGCCTCTAGTGGTACAGAACAAGGCAGAATTAATTTAAAGCCTTTGTTCACTTAGTTATCGCAATTTGATTCTCTTTGAATCACTTGAATTTTGTCGATCTAGATGAAAATGTGTGGTTTGCAGCTTATGCAGAGGCAGTATTCAAATGGGCTGCGGTTAGCATTTCAGCCTCATTTGAAAATGATACAGACGACATGACACGGGTGATCAGAATGGTAAAATGTTTTTACTGTTATTTAAAATGATCAGTAGTGCGTAGACACTTGTGCTGCCTGTAGAAAAGTGTTTGTTATAAGGTTATCATCTTGAAGTTGCCAGACCCGGTGGCAGTGGCATTGTTGCTGCATTACTGTTTTGCTGTGACACTCAACAGTCATATGATTACACAATAGCGGGTAGAGCAGCAAAGCACTAATATGAGTCTTAGTTTATAGTTTAACAAAGCAGGCAGTTAGTTAACTTGTCTGTCTTTCTGGTGGGAAACGTGTTCAGTTTGGAGTTCTGCTCCTTTTTAAGGTTTTATGTTACTATCTCAGCTATCTTTCATATCCTTAATGGCTTTAACATGGATCTTGCTTACTGTTTTTGTGTTTGACGGCTGTGGCTGTTATGACTGCCTTGGTGAATATAGTGTTTCACAGGGGTAACCAGGGTATGAAAATTTAAATTTGTCTCTCGTTGGGCTCCCCCAAACAGCTGCTCACTATGTGCCTATGTGTGTGTGTGTGTGCATTAGGGATCCAGTGTCAGTTTCAGAGCCAGGCCCTTCTTGCCACGGAGGTATTCCCATAGGATCTCTCAAACACGGTCAGATTAATAAGTAAATAGATGAGTGCTTCTCCAGGTTAGTAGGACAAGCACATGACTTTTGTGTCAAGTGTAGATGTTCCACTCAGTTTTGCATCATACATGCTAGGACTCAGTGATATGGCTTTTTTTTAGGTTTAGGCCACAATATAGATATAAATCTAGCTATAGACATTTTCTTCAAATTACCATAATTTACTTTCTCAAATAATGATCTTATAGTAGGCTATATGGTGCATTGCTGTAGATTAAGCTACCAAGCGGTATATAAAGTAGGGCTGGGCAGTATGGACAAAATCAAATACATGTCCACAGTCTGATTAGTAGGGATGTTCCTGTCAATTCATTTCCCTGTCAATTTAGATTAGTCAACTAGTCTGAAAGTAAGAAAACACTTATAACCGAGCACAATTTGGAAATTGATACTGTTAAATATCATCTGGTGTATGTGTTAAGAGCCATTTAAAGCAACTCACTAAATTTGTCAAATTTTCAGCCGGACAGGATCAGAGCATCGTGATCATGTCAGTAAACAACATCATTTCACCCAGACCTAACATTAACCACACAGTGTGGCTAACGTTAGCAGTCATCAGCAGGTCAGCAGCGGCAATAGCAGTCTGTTCTCCTTCGCAGATTAACATCTGGATGTCTGTGCTGAATGTGGCTGCACATTGCTCAAGTCGAGTCATTATATGCCAATGTTTTATGACACAGCCCACATACAGCCTTACTTTCATTTTCTAGATCAAAATTCTGCCAAACCGCACTGTTTACAACTGTCATCTGCCCCACTTCGCTGATAACAACATCCGGGCTATGTGGCATTAATGAGAAGAGAGTGTGGTTGCTGTCTGACGGGGCTGCAGCCCTTTCTAGTTGAGGGTGGCTGTGTAACATCTTAGACCCAACAGTTAACTGGCATTAAACACTAATAAAATAGTTTGATTAACTTGTGCTG
>JAJHUR010094149.1:11544-25878 GCA_027495735.1 Lutjanus campechanus | reverse complement strand
TCATTTTCAGCCTTTTCCTGTCAGTTAAGATTATTGTTTACGACAGCTTGAGGGAGAAATTTGTGACGAATGTTCAAATAAAATGTTTTATAATGTCATAAAATACATCTAACTGTTTCTCTCTCATTCTGAGTAATTCTAGATTAATGTCAAATTTAAATGAGATCTCTGATGGTTATTAAAAAATATTGTTGTGTTTTTTCAATATTAACAGAATAAATGCATTCATCTTTTAATTGGGTATTGTTCAGGAGAGAATTCAAATGGTTATAAAAGAAAAAAAAAAGACTACAATGACACAACTGTAGCCATCTGTTTTAACACACATTATCTCTGTGTCAAGCCAGCAAAAACAGGTTGCATTACGAAATGATAATGGCTTAAGGGAAGATGGTAAAACGACAATCTAACCAGCAGGCTTCCCTCTCACCCGGCCTATTGAGAGCCCATTACATTGTAATCCTGAATGTGGGCCCTGACATCTCCGCTACCCGCAAACGTGGGCGGAAAGGAACAAGTGAACAAAGGACAATGCGGCTTGTAATCCCGTTAAAGGATTAAGGGCTCGGGCACACACACACACACACGTGCGCATGCACACACAAAAGGCGTGCACGTTTTGTTTGGGAGCATCCTTCTGACTTACACTTGTTCATTAACCCTTACAATCAGGCTTAATACCATTACACAGAGAACCCGAAACTCCTTTGACCTTAAATCGACCTTAATTCTCAACCTGAGCACGGAGTCGACCAAGAAAACACTTTTTTCAGCGGCTTTTCTCATCTTGGACATGACTCGTCTCTAAAGAGATATACGTTCAAGAGCTCTTACTCACTTACAAACAAACACACATGCAGCAACAGCACAAACAGTGCTGACCCGTGCACGGCTTGAGCCTTCAGGCTATGCACTGTGGATGATCTCGGACTTCCGCCAGAGACGTTTAGTCAAATTTGTGGCAGGAAATAAGCAAAGAGATAACACAGAGACGCTGTAAAAGCACATACAAGATCAGGAATCACACTACGAAAAAAGAAAAGCTGAGTGAACTTGAAAAAGGAAAGCAACTGAAAAGCCTTTTTGAGTTTTTGCTAATTTTTCACTTCATCTTAATGTTAAGAAGTTTGCTCAAAATGTTCTTAAGTTTGTCAGATTGAACGTTACTATTTAGCTCAACTAAGGTATAAGTAGTTTTGAGGTTTTCTTAACTTAAATAGGCCTACGTGAGTCAGTCTGAAGACAAATGTTAAGTTTGACAAACTTAAAAGAGCAATTTGAGTGAACTTCTTCACCAAAGTTGGCATGAAAATTTTTGAGTAAACTAAATTAGGCATTGTTTTCCAAACTTTTTGTTTCTTTTACAGTGCCTGGGTGGCTTGCAAGATTATGTTCTCCAAAGAACAAAACAAGACAACTTCCTTGAACAAGAGCATTCACCTGCTCTCCTTGTAGTCTGTATGATCACACTGTCACAATGTCCAGGACTCCATGAACAAAAACTAGGTGTGCACTTTCCTCTGGTCCTAATAATCAGACTTGAAGCAGATCACAATGCAGAATGGAGCTTCTGGCGCCTAAGGCACCAAAAAAAGAGAAAAAGAAAAAAGAAAACGAGCCCTTCGAAGGGCTGCGGAGCCCTTTTGATGAACTGAGCGTGTGTACTTATGCGGCTTGTGACATTGCCGGGGGCTTCACTTCTTACGCTTCCACTTGAACTACAGCTCCCATCAGGGCCGACGCCCAGCCATTCTGGCTTCAGTTTTAGCTTGCTCCTAAGATTTCCCATCCTGCAAAGATGTTTAGATCACACCTGCTCGTGTTATACCTCGCAGCCATGCCCTGCAACTCTTTGTTGGCTTTGCAGCTTGTAAACGCAGAACGGAGTGCTTGTGTGGATCAGATTTTCACTTATTCATGATCTCAATATGTTAAGCGGGCAGCTTATCAATGCAGCCAAGAGCAGAATAAACTATGAATTATTAAAAGGCTATTTAGCCTGCGTGTAGCTCTAATTTTTGCTTCGCTGGTTATTGCACTGAGGAATCGACTGGTATCCAGGTCAGTGCAGTCAGTTTTTGGCTTGTCATCCTGATTTCTTTTCAGGTCAAATTTTTTGAGAAGCTTTTGGAAACTTCTTTTTTGTTTCCTTCCTTTCCTTTTCATGTTTCTTTCATGTTCAAACACCTCAAGACACTGACAATATTTTGAAACAACAGCGCAACATATCGACTTAAACGTCCAAAATGATCAAGCATTGCGTCTTTGCATGTAAGCATCTCTGCTGAAAAAACATAATCCGAGATAAAGTCACAAAGACGTCCCAGCAATAAGCCACTTCCTCATACTCTATGCTGATGGAAAATATTTAAATCAAACACATAAACATGTCAACCGCTGACATAATCCAACCAACAGCGGCAGGAAGAAATGCTTCAGGTTTGTTTGTCTTACCTAATGATGTCAGCAGGAACGGAGCATCACCATTGGCCGGCACAAGACGAACCAGAAGATGCGTAGAGATCCCATTAGTTGCACAGAGAGCGCGGAGAGAAAGAAAAAGAGAAAAAAAATGGTTAGCAAAAGATGAACTACATTATGTGGGTTTCATGTGGAACAAATGTTTTCTTCTTTGCCACATGGGAGGATGTTGCACCATCATTCAAGCATAAAGTGGGGAAAAAAAGGCGATGCTAAACACGCTAACGAGCCAATTTTCAAATAAGTTCTGCTCAGATTGAGTCAAACCTTCAACACAGTATAATAACAATAAACACGTAATCAAAGCGACGGGAGAATTTGCATGATTTGAGGACATTAGCGAGAGATTAAGTCTTATTGGCAATTGCACAGATTACATGAGGCTGAAACTGAACTTCAGTCTAGAAAGCTTGTGTAGTTTGTTTAATTGCGCCCTGCAACCATTGTGGTGGATCCACAATGGTGCAACCATTGTGTAGGATCAGATCAGTCACATTTTCTTGTAATTTTTTTTATGCATCTTACATTTATTTTGTAATAGACGATAGTAGCGGTGACAGGAACTCAACCAGGACGCCATCTCTGACTGCATCTGAAAGGAACTTTCCATGTGAGCTCATTATCAGTAAAGTAACTTCCACTCGAGCAGGACGCTGCATTTGTCAACTTTTGGACAGACACTGACAGTAGCCAGAACATCCAGTTTGCCGTCTACTGACAAACTGTAACTGCATCCTGGAAGCTGCTTAAATGTGAACGAGAATCTGACAGTGGCAATAGAAAGCCGGGTAATTTCATGGAGACCTGGCTTCGCTCTCACTCCACTACAGTAAAACAAAGTTCACTTGAATGTTCAGACAGTTCAGACAAACAGTGCATTAGTCATCAGCCTGGTCCAATTCAAATTCACCGTCTCTGGAGCGTGTCCAAATTTTGTCTCCTCTTCTCAAATTACAGCCTCAGTTCTTCTGTTTGCTGCTGGTAGACAGAGTTTGTCCCACGTGCTGGGGTTTTAATTGTTGTATTCTCACTAAAGACCGACATAATATCACAACAAAAAAAGATGTTTCAAGCATTTTGTCCATCGCCGCTCCAAAAAAGATTCCCTTCAGAAAGCGTTCGAAAAGAATTTACCACTTTCAAAACAACATTTCCTGAGAATTATCCCACCGAGGCCTCATGTCGTGGCTCTTTTTCATTTCCATCGCCATTATTTCACCGAGCTGCACTTCAGGCGTTCTCAAAACGACATAAATCACGGGACAAATTCAACACGCATTACTTTCCAATAACCTCAAAGTAGAGGCTGACACCGAACATGGGTTCTTGAGGGACAGGCGTTATTACATTGTGTCGTCTGGAGCGGGACAGGGACGGGGGGAAAATCAAGCCTTGGGGTCGCGCGAGAGTCAGGAGGAATTTATATCTGCTCCATTACAGTCGTTTTTATATGCCACAGCTGTCTCAGCGCAGGGCTGTGATGCCTGATTATCTCCTCAACATAAATCCAGGAAATCAGTTTGTTTTGACGATTGAAGTTAGCGTTTCACCGTGTTACCATCAGACTTTGGGCAGAGGCTTTGTCGTTGTTAACATGGGAGGAAATTAGGCAGGATTAAAACAGGATTGGAAGTAAAATTGATGGAATTAGCATGTGACAAGAGGGAATTATCATGCAAGGCGGGAAGAAAAGATCACCATTGTGTCCACCACATTAGTTCGGGCAATTTTACTTTTCAGTTTTCACTGACGGAATTTAAATTACATCCTTTCCCCAAGCATGATAATTGTTCAAATTTGAATATAAAAAGTGAAAAGTTTGGTGAAATTGATGCAAAAACATGTCCAGTATCCACGCTGCCAAATTAAAGACCACACATGTAACCCGACACATAAAACCCTGCTGTATAGCTGTTCCCATGACTTGAGCTCAATATGCTGATGTGTAAAATTATGCACATAACAAATTGGCCTTATTAAAGGAAGATCTTTCTGCCCTCATGTCTTTCTTTAGCATTTTTCTGCTGCTGCTGTCCAAACCCTCCATGTTTAAATCCCCACATTCTGTCCAAACAGGCTAACATTTATGTTTAGTGGTACTTTATCAGTGAAACTATTATAAAGTAATAATCTCCCCATCTGGAATCAGAATACTTGACTTTTTTCAGCATACTGTGCCTGAGAATTGAGGTTATTTAACAAAGCCGCCATGGTTATTTAATGTTTGAAGAGAGAATGAACATAAATGATCTTATTTATCTTATTTTATGATTTACTAGGTGAACTGTGGCTTCACAGTGGCCTCTCCAGAAAAAACAATCACGTCTGTATCATCACATTCTTCATGAGGCCCCTAAATTCATCGGTGTGTCCAGATCTTCTTGTAGATTATTCCATTCCCAAAGGGCACAGAAGGAAAATACAGTTTTCCCCTGATCTACCAAAAACCTGGGGTGCATTAAAAAGCAGCTCTTTGGAGGAGTGCCGCCAGTAACTACCAGTGCTGAGACAGAGGAGGGTACTGATATTGACTGGAAGTTTGCCCAGTATTGCTTCCTTAATGGACCTCGAGGCGAGATTGTTTTGTTGACTTCTGTTTCAAATAAACAACGTTCAATATCAAGTTTTAAGCCAACATGGACGAGAAGTCCTTAAACGTGCTCGAGAAGATGGAATGGAAATTCAACTGCAAGTGGACAAACTCGATCTGCTGAAGATTGTGTGATATGATAAAAAAAAACAACTCCACAACCCCTAAGATTGTTTTGTCGACTGCTGTTTTCAAAGTGAAAAATGAACCCTCGGTCTCAGTATCTATATACATGTTGTCTCCTGAACATGAAGACCACTTCTGAAAAAGCAATCTAAAAGTAAGAGTCACAAGGACAAATGTGTCTGTATTCATTTAGCAATAACAACATATATTGTAAGGGACCTGGTTGAAGAAATTAATACTCTAAATCCAGAAATCAGAGCATATTTAGACCACATCTAGAGAACATATTGATCTATAATTGTCTTTTAATATCAACATGAACATGTAAGATTATTACTTAATTTAATCTAACAGTTCTAATCAGAGTTGAATCTAGAATTTAAAAACTAATCTCATATTATATCAACTTTAGTGATATAAATTGAAATTAAATAGTTTAATCAACATGGAGATGCTTCCTTACCCAAATAAAATAAATAAATAAATGAATTAATTAATAAATAGTAAATATGAGTGTTGTCTGGACTGAGTTAATATAATACGATGTATGGGGGTGTGGTGGGGGGCCACTGATGGCTGCTCTGTATTCTTAAACAAAATTATGCATTGTTTACAAGCTAGCTGAAAAGTTGACAAAATGAATTGTTTGCTAGCAAGCTGGTTAGGCTAGTTTGCCTACTCGTGATGGCTCAGCAGTAAATTATTAAATGTTGTTAAAGTTAATCCTCCTCACAGTAATGCTGGATTACAGTTTGAAGTGAAGTTTTAAGTTTTGGTGCAACAGGATTAAATGTAATCTAGGTTTAAGGTCGGGACTAAACTGCGGTTTTAAGAGTAATAAAAAATGATGATTTAATTAGGCTTAAAAATGAACCTTTGTTGGTGTGCAGCCCATCCTTAAACTTCTACTGTTACTAGAGGGGAGAAAATAAATAAATCTAAATTGGAAAGTCAGTTCAGATACAGAATCGATCTTTATTTCTAACACCGTCCAGGTACAACTTATAAAATGAATAGGTTAATAATGCTAATGCAAAGGTACATTATGAGCATTTATACTGGATTTAATGGTTATACTGCGGTGAATTGAACATCGCTACCCTCCTCTCACACTCGCCTACTCTCGGTGACAGCTGGAGTCCCGACCACGACACCGCCAGCTCCTACTTACTGCTGTGATCCTTTATTGCTCGTCACCCCGAGCAAACCCACATGTCAAATCTCCCCCACAAAAAGGAAAAAAAAAAAAAAAAGTGAAATGATGCTTCCTTTCACCACTGACTCCACTTCCTGACAGGATAAAGCCGAGGATGTAAGCCCTACTTCAAAGTGCGGTGTAAGGGGTGCAAGCTTTACATTCTGTTAATCTGACCTGTGGGCACTGCTTTAGCCACTAGCTCTAATGTTAATCCTCTGACTGTGCCGCTCTTCTTTCTGGCTCCTGCTCTGCACTACACAGTCCACAGATCCCGGTGTCAAAGGGATGCTGAACCCCTGAGACATTTTAAGTCGGCTTGTTGCTGTTTGAAAACAACACAGCCTCGCTTGTCTCTTCCAAGATATAATCAGGGTATGAATTCACCAAAGAGTCTATTTTTTTTAAAGATAGATTGCCCTGGAGATGTGTAGGTTTAGCGAGAACAACAGGCGCTCAGCACGCGCAGTGGGGTGTCAGCTGCTTGCACTCTGTCACAACAACCACTCTGACGCCTCGTGCTAATCGTTAAGGGTTAGAAAGCAGCCCTGGAAAGCCACACGGAGAACATCTGGCTGGGATGACCTTATCAGCATCCACTTTATTCACATCCAGGATTGATTTCTAATAAGCTGTGCCTTCCTGACAGCCTTAACTGGTTTATCTGTTGGCTTTACCTAGCAACGAAACAAAAAAACAAAAAAAGACACTTAGGGTCAGCGTCTCTGGTAAAACAGATTGTCTTCTATGCCACGAGGCCGTAAAAGTAATTGCTTGACATTTTGGGAAATATGCCTTGGACTTAGATATCTGGACACTGCCTATGAAGCTATACAGCCAGATGTTTAGCTTAGCTTTGCTTTAGCATAGCATAAAGATCTCTGTCCACTGAATGTAAAGGTATAGCCAGGAGAAATGTAGTTTAGCTTAGCTTAGCATTAAGATATCCGCACCTGAAAATAAATCTATAGCCAAGCTACATTTAGCTTAGCTTTGCAAAAGGTTATCTGTGAACTGAATGTAAAGCTATAGCAAGGAGATATATTGTTTAGCTTAGCATGGAAAAAGTTATCTGTAGGCTGAATATAAAGCCATACCCAGGAGATGTTTAGCTTAGCTTAGCATCAAGATATCTGTACAATGAATACAAAGCTATAGCCAGGTGATGTTTAGCTTAGCAAAACGTTATCTGTAGACTAAATATAAAACTGTTGCTGGTATATGTGTAGCTTAGCTTACCGTAGCATAAATATATCTGTATACTAAATATAAAGTTATAGACAAGAGATGTTTGTCTTAGCTTAGCATAAAGGTATCTATGCGCAAAATATAAAACTATAGCAGAAGATATACAACTTAGCTTAGCATTAAGGCATCTGAACACTGAATATAAGGCTATAAGGCTATTACCAGGAGATTGTTAGCTTAGCTTAGCATTAAGGCATGTATACACTGAATATAAGGCTATCAACAGGAGATGTTTAGCTTAGCTTAGTTTACCATCAAGACTGTACATTGAATAGAAATCTATAGCCAGGAGATTTTTAGCTCATCTTAGCTTAGCATTAAGATATCTGAACACTGAATATAAAGCTGTAGCCAGGAGATATTAAGTGCAGCTTAGCTTAGTGTAAAGATATATGTGCTGATTTCTAATCCAGGCCTCTCACAGTGGCCCGATACTTAACTGAGGCACTTAATATTGTTTTTTTCTTTGATTTGTCACCCATCTGCAAAATTCTGGAAACTGAAGTACTGCAGCCTCAGCACACAGCGTACACTCTTGGACGTGGTTCATGTATCGAGCTGTCCCTTTCACACTTCACACCCCTTCATTTGCAGCTAACACCTTCCTGTCGTCTGTAATTTTATCAGGCGTCACACCACCCAAGTCCCTGCACAACACAGCAGCTAACTGCTATGTCATTAGCTGGTATTACCTATCCTGTCCATAAACAAAAACGGGTAACACCACCCACAGCCACACACACACACAGGCATACTCTCTAACAGTGATAGAGAGGCTTGGGAGAGTTTTTGTGTGTGTGCAACCTTCAGTGCACCGGCATCACAAGATGCTAACTGGCATCTAGCAGGTAGCAACATTAATATTCAGTGTGTGTGTGTGTGTGTGTGTGTGTGTGTGTGTGTGTGTGTGTAGGCGTGTGCTCTTGTGGCTTTTGAGTGTCTGTTGGACTTTCACCAGGAATGAATCCTTCGCTGAGGAGGATTCAACTCCGTCACTGTCTTTGACGTCTATGCGGGTTGTCACAGCAGCCACATTGTTCACTACGAATGTGGATAAATGTTTACAGCAAATGCCAGACTACATTAGGAAGACGTGTGTGTGTGCATGTGAGTGAGAAAGGGAGATATGAGGATAATAACTACCATGACTCCAGGCATGTACAGTACATTAAAAAAAAAAAAAGCCTTCAGGAATTGAGGTCATTTAGAACCCTGAACATGATACAGTGAGATCTCAGACCTTAAAGCTGCTTTGAAATTATAAAACATTCATGTGCGAGCGTCGAGCCGGCAGCTATACAACTGAGTTGGCGCGCAGAGCTTACATGTATCATCTATGACACTTCAGGGATTACGCACAAATAGACTGTTGAAGCCCCGTCAGCACCACTGCATGGAGTTTTTCATGAGCATCAGTGGACGGGCTGGTTTGTAATTTGGATGAACGCTGTTGTGAGGGAGCCGTCTTTTTGGGGATGCTTAATGGATTGTGACATATTTACCCAAACCAACATGGATTTCAAGAGACAGTTTTTGATCCTGAAAAGAACAGGCCATTTTAGGAAATGTGCTTATTTGTTTTCCAGGCAAAAGAAAGACGAGGTCAATGCCACTCTCTATGTTTAGCTTGGATAGCTTAGCTTTGAGAGCAAGATGAAAGTGTGGAGCTTTATTTTGTTGATCACTTTACTGTCTTGCTGGTGAGCACATATGTATATTTAGCGAGCAGCATCGCGTGCTGCAGACCCCTCCTGTTTTTGTTCTGATTATTCTTCCTACTTATTATTATTTTCCTCCAACAAAAGCTTTCGTGCAGCAAAAACCATAAGAGGAAAACGCACCAACATTGGCAGGTGTGTTGGAAATTCCACACACTACTGAAGCAAAAAAGAAGACACTCAAGGTGGCACTGTAACTTTCTTCAACCATTTTAATCTCTCAGTTCATCTGCATCTTTTCTCAATTAGTCCTCTGCTTTAAAAATCTCAGCTTTATCCTTCTGCAGGCTCCACACACGTCCACCAGCTGCTGAACTGCCTTGTCGTAGCCTGTTGCCACCTCACCGATGTCTCTGCAGGCTGCGTGCCTTTCTAAGCAGGCGGCACGTGCTGCAGCCTCACTCCCCTGGATAGCGGCCCCATTATAAACAGCCAATGACATTTCCTTAGCGTGGGCCTGGCATTTAGTTTGATGGATTTATTGACATTTTCTGTTTTATTTTTATTTTTTTTTCCTCTACACCCCCAGCTTAGCCGTGGCTCTTTAAGAAAAGCGTCCACAGGTCTGACCCCAATTCAAATCCTCGGCTGCGACATATTCCACGTCCCTTCAATCGGATTTGGCGCGTGTGTGTTTGGTGTTTTGATAAACAGCGGCGTTGTGCGAGGCGGGTAAACCCACCAGCCTGCACATCAGCATGCAGAAGAGGGAGAGCTTGCTTGGGCGGCTGCATGCATACTGAGGCGCCGCCGCTGCTGCTGCTGCTACTGCTGCTGCTTTGGCTTATAGATATTTCAAAACCATAGACTCATAATTACGGCGTATTTTGATTATCGTGAAAGCATGAAGTCATAATGGAGGTTGTATTTCAGAGGACGGGCCAGCTTGAATAGTAATAAGCTGTGAATCTAATGGCCTCTGAAGAGGAGACACAGAGTCCATTAATTAGTTTCCTAGCTCTGTAACTTGAAATAAAGAGACGCGAGGGGGAGATCTGAGGCATTGATAGCTAATGTGGCAGAATTAGTCGACCAGCATCTATCAGGTTTGGGTAGCGCCTCTCTGCTTGTGCGTGCGTGTGTGTGTGTGCATCCAGCCACGGTAGGGGTTAGTATTGGAAAGAGAGATGTCCTTAATGAGAGAGCTGCAGGCGAACACACACACATGCAAAACATCCTCTATCAGTGCTGCTGTCTCACCTCATTTTGCTCCTTGCTGCCTTCTGTCTATGTTTATTTGGCACCGGCCCCTTGAATCGGCCCCTGTGTAAAACTTCCCATCACCCACCGCTGCTTGCTTTCACTCGGAAATTAAAGCAACACCTGGACATTTTACAGCATTTACGGTGATATTTTACTATGTTGTATTTCTTCCATCAGGTCGCTGCCAAGTTACGGGGGAGGCTGTTTCTACATGGGACCTTTGGTGACTCTTAAACAAAAAAACTGCTGGCTCACAGTGTTTCAGACTAAAGAACAAAAGCTACCCTTTGCTTTGCTGCAATCAAGTACTCACTGAATAAAAACCGAAAAAATGTTAACATGCCATTTCCCATTTGTTAAATATATACTTTTATCCTGCCGTCGTGGCTCAAGCCAAGTGAAGAAAAATGCATTTTTCAAAATGTCAGAGATGTCACTGAATCATGGCTAATGAGCCCTCCTTTACCTCCCCGTCCTCTTCTACTTACGGAATCTAAAAACAGTCAATTTCCAGTCCGTCATCTCTGCGATGTTTACATAAAAATTCACATCAGATCTCTGAATGTGGAGTAAGGCAGGACACATGGGAGGGGATCCAACACTGAGAGGCAGAGCGTAACGTGAATGGACCCACTCCTAGTTTTTAAATCCGAGCCACTTTCATCTGGATTTTTAATAAGTTAAAGGGATAGTTTGGGCTTTTTGGAAGTGTGGGTGTATGAGGTACTCATCCATAGTCAGTGTGTTACCTACAGTAGATGGTGGACGACATGCTCAAGTTTGGAGAAGCAGAAAGAGTACCGGCGTAGGAAGCTAAGCACACAGGCACAGTTTCTCCTGTGGTACTGCTACTGCCAGCCCTATCTTTCTTTACATCAAGTCTGCAGAAGAAAAGAAAAGAGCTGTAACCTGGCAGCAGCATGTTTTTTTTTCCTCTCTGCCAAAAAGAGACATTGTTGTTGCTGGTATGATGTTGATATGACTGTCAACAGATTATTTTCACCGTGTACTTTTTGCTGAGAACTGCACGAACAGAAAATAGAGAAGGAAAAAGAAAACGCACTGGAAAAAAAAATTGCCCTTCATCCAATTTTTTTTTTCATTTCTGTGACATATGCTACAGATACAGACATAGAAACCCTCGTGAGAGATGGCACGTCGCTGGTATGATGCTGATATGACTGTCAACAGATCTTTTTCAGAGTATTTTTGCTGAAAGCTGCGCAAAGAGAAAAAACAAACAAACGAGAATAAAAAGAGAAAGAAAAATACTTCCCCTCATCTGATTTTTGTCATGTCTGTGACATATTCTACAGATACAGGCACTGAAACCATTGTGAGAGATGACATGTTGCTGGTATGATGCTGTATGACTGTGACTGACAGATCATTTTCACTGTGTTTTTGCTCACAACTGCACATATCAAGCAGAAAAGCAAGATACCAAACCTCTGAATGAAGCATCACTGTAGCCACATGTTACATCCAGCTGTGGCTGCTCTATCTTGTTCATATGTGTGTGGAAACTGCCCTTATATAATCCAAATGTCTCTCTCCAAACTAACCAGACTCCACTGGCAAAATCGCTAATTTTACTTTACAGAACACAAGAGCTGCTGGTCTGGTTTAAAAGGTTAGTTCAGATTCACCATCATCTTGATTAGAGTTTTACATATTAGGTCATTTTCTCCAGTCAAAGTGACAAAGTAACTCTGCGTTGCTAACAGGTATTTGAAGGTTGAAGGAGACTGGGAGTGATCTGCCTCCCTGGCCCATGTGTACGTAAAGGACAACTGGCCCCTGGAGTGTGGGAGGGCATTGTCCTGGAGCAATAAAAGTGGGGCTGGAGCAGGAGATGAGGAAAAAAATGATAAGAGGAAGACAGAAAGCCAGAGCCAGTAAAAAAAAATGAATTACAGCACGCTTGAGGATGACAAGACAACAAACCAAGGGATGGCGCGCAAATAAAACGGAGGAAAATTAAAGGCTAGACAATGACAGAAAGCAAACAGGAGCAAATGGCTGAGAATAAGTGACGCAGGAGGGGAAATTAAACAAAAGACGCGAGGGACAAACAAGAGGGAAAAGCAGGAGAAAGGTTGCGGGGAAAGCGGGAAGGCAGAGATAATATTAGAAACAGGTCAGCGAGTACCATTTCTCCCCCTCCTTACCCCGTCCCCGCCCCCCCCTCCACCACGGGCTGTGATGCTGTCAAACCAAACTACGACAGATCTCCGTCTTCCCCCTCCTCCTCTCCTGTCTTCATTTCCTTGCCCATCTTCTTTCCTTTTTTTTTTTCACATTTGTCTCCCCATTCCTCCCTCCCTCCCCCCCACCCCCATCGTTCTCTCAACATCAGCCTCTCCCTCATGAGCTGTGAATATCAAAGAGGCTCCGACCTGGCACCCTGCCTGCACCTGCCTACCAAACTGCTTCCTCTGTGCCCAACTTTGTGCTGCCTAAGCGGCCGTGCCGCGCCGACGTGCCTCCGACACCAAGGTCAAACCGAACCCCCTGCAGACGCGAAGATCTCTTCCAACTACAAATTAATTTTTTGGATGAACTGATGAATTGTTTACCCCCCAACCCCCGAAAAAAAAAAAAAAAAAAAAAAAAAATGTCATCAGAACGATTTCTCAGAAGCCAAGGTGACAACTTCAAACAGGACCAACCATCCAAAACCCAAATATAATTAGTCTACAATGACGTAAAACAGACAGAAGCTGAAAATCCTCACTTTTGATGAACAGGGACTTATATGCTGCAAGGCTTAAATGCTGTCTGTAAAACACTACATACTGAATGTAAACAGTGATGTTTGTGTGTTACTGCCCTCTGGCACTGTTGCCTCCACTGCATGATGATGCTGCGTCTCTTATTTCTACATGTGGCACACGTCAATCAACACCCCAACACATCCTCACTCCATAACTGTCACACTGCACCTTATACTGTATTGTTTTGCTGAATATCTTATTTCCTTCCTACCAAGTTATTCTTCATAAATAATCTTAATACAATGCACCATGTGAGGACGTGTGACACGTTAAGGATACGGTGGCTGTAGCGTTGCTGTCAGAGAAGCGAGTATTTCAACTGAGGCCTTTAGTTTGTCCGTTCTGTGCTACTGCAGAAATATGGCGGTGCAACATGGCGACCTCCATGGACGAGATATAGACAGCTCATTCTAAGGTAACGAAACACAGCGATTCTTATTTTCACACGAATGAAAAAAATGAATATTATATTCCACTTCCACCATATTCTGCCAGTAGATCCCTGTAAATCTCACACAATGTGTCTTTAAAAGGTTGTTTCACCCAAAATAGTACAAAAGTAAAAATAAAAAAATGATCAGTCCTCCAATGCCCATGTGATTGAAAGCTCCAGAAGTAAGCAAAAGTAAGTAAATGGACGACTGTAAACGTATCTTCTCTCTTACTGCCTGACAGTTGTAGTTTTATGAGGCCAGGTTTTAAAATATCCATCTCTGATATTTCTACCCGCCAGTGGAAGTGAATTTCATTTGTAGCGCAGTCGAAATCTAAAAAAAAATACAATCAATGCATCTTTTTCTCAAATAATGTCCTTGTTAAGGCTGGAAAGTGCTCCTCTCTGCTGCATGTAAAGTAGGTCGCCATGAATGGGGGTCATCTGGACACTTATGAGTGGTTGTTTCTTTTATACTTCGAGTGGACTTTGGAGTGTTTTCAACTCCGGCATGTTTTTTTTCTTCTCCATTTTAAACCTCCAGCCTTCTTGAGGTTGTTTTG
>JAJHUR010094149.1:0-11524 GCA_027495735.1 Lutjanus campechanus | reverse complement strand
ACAAATTAATTTTTTGGATGAACTGATGAATTTTTTACCCCCAAAAAAAAAAAAAAAAAAATGTCATCAGAACGATTTCTCAGAAGCCAAGGTGACAACTTCAAACAGGACCAACCATCCAAAACCCAAATATAATTAGTCTACAATGACGTAAAACAGACAGAAGCTGAAAATCCTCACTTTTGATGAACAGGGACTTATATGCTGCAAGGCTTAAGTAAGTAAGCAAAGTAAGCAAAAGTAAGTAAATGGACGACTGTAAACGTATCTTCTCTCTTACTGCCTGACAGTTGTAGTTTTATGAGGCCAGGTTTTAAAATATCCATCTCTGATATTTCTACCCGCCAGTGGAAGTGAATTTCATTTGTAGCGCAGTCGAAATCTAAAAAAAAATACAATCAATGCATCTTTTTCTCAAATAATGTCCTTGTTAAGACTGGAAAGTGCTCCTCTCTGCTGCATGTAAAGTAGGTCGCCATGAATGGGGGTCATCTGGACACTTATGAGTGGTTGTTTCTTTTATACTTCGAGTGGACTTTGGAGTGTTTTCAACTCCGGCATGTTTTTTTTCTTCTCCATTTTAAACCTCCAGCCTTCTTGAGGTTGTTTTGAGCTGCGCTATTTGTTTGATTTAAAAAGAGAAAAAGAAAAAGTGAGTTCTGGAGGGAGGTATTTTGAAGTTCTAATGAATGAATATAGAGGTTGACTGAATTCCTTTCACACAACTAATGAGGCCTGTGTTTGTATAAGACGAACACACAACCCCGTCACGATGGCTTCACGTCTAACTAATCTGTTCCCGTCCTCTTCTGTGACGACCGCTGCTGGTGACCGTCACATCTGCTTTAGTAAGCTAATGAAAACCACGCCACGGCCATGAAACGTTTACAGTTGACCAGCCCCTCACCCAATCTTCTCCGACGCCAACACAGAGTGTCCCCACGTGAGTCGTCCTGACATCCCTCTCACATCTGCTGTTAGTGTGTCGCGTCACTCCTCCCATATTTGACACACTTAATTGCGTTTCATTACAGTTCGGGGAGAGTTTGAACAGGTGTTGCGCGCCTATCCAATCCTGATGAAAATGACGCTCCTCTCTCACCGAGGGGTATCTGTTGGGCTTTTAACTGCCCAGTGTGAAGCTCAGATTCATAAAAAAAAAGAGGCAATATTGATATCACATCTGCAAGCTCTAATAACTGCCTGGTGTCCTGGAGAGAGAGAAGAAATCAGGTGGAATTTGAGCCCTGAAAAAGCTGTACTTTCTTTTTTTTTAAAAATCATATCGGACATTCTTTCAGCTAAAGCATGAAGGCAGATCCTTGAGAAGATATATTTATTTGGTGGTTTTACAGGCAGCGGTGCGAAGGGAAATGGATTTTTAAAAATGTGGTTTGAAGAAAAAAGTCCTCATAAAAGGACTGCAGGGAGGCTGAACAAGAAATGATCCAGTGTCCTTGCTAATCTGCCACTTCTCTGGGTTAAAGTAAAAAAAAATCCACCCTTGTATATTCTTATACTGTAATAAATGATCGATTTACTCCAGAAGTGTTTTTGTGATCATCTACCTCTATCAGGTTTGCCAGGTCCACGGTATTGGGCTGAGTGTTCTTTAGTTGCTGGATGAGTAGACTTACTTTGCATCTAAAATCTATATTTTAATTGAAACAATTTAATTATGCCGAAATCCTAACAAACTGACACACATACACACACACACACACACAATATGCCATAGTTAAACAGGGAGAAAAAGAAGAGTGATTAGGGTAAACTGCTCTTAAAGAGACCATGTTTTTTTCTCCTCTCCTTTAATGTGTTATTTAGCTTTTTGTTCAGGTAACAGGTCTGCAAACTCACAAAGACCCAAGTCAAAGCCAAAAGGAGGAACTCACTCCGACAGAAACCCGAACTGCCTGAAAATGCTTGCGATGCAGCCTTTGTTCATTTGCATTTGCATTATGCACAGCTAGTTTGACCTCTGCATGAATTGACTCTTCCTAAGTCCCGCCTCTTTAGGTCTGTGCTCCAATAACAGTTCTAACAAGCTAATCTACACCGATCTTTAGCTTGCTAGTTGCATCTGATAGCAAGATAGTGATACTGTGATAGTTAGATAGTGTTTTGCTAACATTTGGGTAACTTCAGATGTGTCTATACATGCTGCTCTGTGAATCCTCTGCTAACTTTTTTTTAAAAACAATCTTCAAATTTTGGTTTTCTTCTCAATATAGATGAACATAGCCCATAGCATAGCCACAGGAGAGAACAGGGAACAAGATCACAGTGTCACAACAGACCAAGCTTGCTCAGCTGTTATTGGAGAACAGAAGAAAAAACGACGGGACTTAGGGCGGGTCAATATTTAATTTCCTACGTTTCCCAGAAAGCTTGTAAATACTGTTGATTAACATGACTGAAATTCTTGAATACAGCCGAACACAGGAGTAGAAAGTGATCACACCATATCAAGAGCAAGTGTCTTTTTCCTGATGAGACACAGCAAGAGCTCCACTCTTCATCCAAAACAAATCATGTCAGTTTCATTACATTCTGGTCCGCTGTGGCTACTATGGGTGGAGAATATAGTTCTCTCCATCTCTTTTACTGTGTATCCCTCCACACAGAGTCTGTGGTTTCGATGGACTGACACCCTGCTGATTGACACAGTTGTTTCAGACAGCTTAAAAAAAGTTTTCTGCTTTCAAACTCCACTTCAGCTCTCTATAAAGGTATCTGAAATCACAGCATCTCTACTGACCAAGTGTAAAGATAAAATGCATCATCAAGCTACAGAAATTCATCTGAGTATCTCTTTACATATTTTTTTAAGGTGGATTGTCTTCTTTATCCCCGATTGCAGTGGCCAAATACCAGCACAGAGAGGCTGTGTTTGTCTGTGGAAATTAAAAAATAATTACGTGCGGATAAATGTAAAATAATCCCCCAGCAAACTCAGCTAAGCAGAGTTTTATCAGCAGCTATCATAAACGCTTGTAACGATAACTGCCCTTCATCTGGGGACAAAAATTCCCTCACAAGGTCCACAGCTTATTTCTCAAAAGCTTCACTCTATCTTTTAAGAGCCTCTGTTGGTTCACAAACCATCACTTATCCTTATCTTCCCTTTAGGGAAGTGAATGCTTGCTCCCCTGGGGTGGACAGGTTTCTCTGTCAGGCTGGAAGCTAGATGGTATTTATCTTGTCATCTGAGATGGACAGGGGATTTATTTAAGGTGTTAAGGACGGTAGGATGGATGGAGGGCGTTGGTTTGTTAGGAACGGCTGCCTCATGACCACTTCATAAACAGCTAGGTGGGATGCTCTCATCGTGGAACGGCTATTTAGCAATTTTATGTCTCACTGGCTCGGGATAAAAAGCACTAGTCATGCATGGGAGCTGCAGCATTTCAGTCAACATTTCCTGAATGAATGTGTAGGACAACACATGAGGTGGAAGGAATTCATGTTTTGGTCCCCTAAATGTTTTAAGGAAGTCCAGTGCTGTTTTGTCTTTTTATTTGCCATGTTTCCACAGAGAAGTATACAAAGTCCCATGAGAGAAATTTAGGATTGATTCATTTAACTGCACTGTCTATATCTGGTCAATCAAAGAGGCCATTCGTGAGATGATTAATAGAAAATAATACAAATAAATTCCTTTTTCCTTAATACTAAATATTAGCCTTTCAGGTCTCTTAAAAACAACTGACCCCTTATAAGTTCCACCTTTATTTGCTCTGTGCTCCAATAACAGCCGACCAAGCTTTATGCAGCAGAACTAAGTCAACTTTCTCCTTTCCTATGCTACTCTATGCTGAAAAGAAAACCACATTTTAAAGATGGTGAAAAGATGGTGCTGGGGAACCTGTAAAAGTGACACGTATATAGACTGGTCACATTTTAAAGCTACTACATTGATATTTTGTTGATTTTGAAGGCTTCTGCAGGCCTCCACTATTACCACATAATATGTCAACAAAAAAATCCAAGTAAAAGTATCCTCATACGACATAGCATATATGTACAAAGGGACAGACGTTAGGAAGGGTCAGTACAAATAAAAGCCTTTAAAAAGGGGTCTAGACTAGATTTTGCTTATTTGAAGGGGATCACTGGCTTTGGCAGATTGTAGTTCATTTGGATTGGACTGTTCTGGTCCACCTGAGGACTAAAAGTCCAATATTCACCCTTGTTTTAATTCTGTTTCAACTCCAGAGGAAAAAAAAATATCTGTCTATTTAGCTTCCAAACCCTCCACTTTGTTCACTAGCTAGTCACTAATATTGTCGGTCTTCTGTTTTCAGCTAAAACGGCTGTGTGAAATCATGCCGATGAGAGCCATGAGGGAAAAGCAAAACCACAAACTTGAAAAATCAAAGAAAATGAGGGCAAAGATGCTAAAAGGTCAGTAGAACTGAGAGGAACTGCAGAGATGGGTGATAATTCACTTTTTTTTTTTTTTTACATAACAAGAGGTCATTTTTAGAGCAGCTTGTGTCCCACAATTAAATAATCATTCAGGTCTACATTAATCTAAATACTCTGTAAAACTTAAGGATAGCAGTGTGCTCTTTTCATGTTACAGTGGTACAACTATCCCAGGACTCTTCCATACTGGGAAGTGCATCAACTTTTATGCTGCTCTGTACATCACAGCAGGTTTAAGAGGTGTAATGGAGGTATGTATTTTCCTCTCTGCGGGAGACACAAAAACAGACAACAATTTCACAGCAATTTAAACAAGCACAATATACCAGCCGGAGCAGAGCATGTCAACGTAGAATCAGAAAGTAAAATGGATAAAACTCGAAAGGCTAAGGAGCCGAAAATCCAATACTGCTCCACTGTGGCGTCTGTATTTGTTGATGTTGCTCCAATCTGGCCAAGTGGTGTGTCAATGACGGGGGTCACAGATTCCGTGACAAGCTGCGAGTTATTTTGGGCTTTCCACCAATCAACCGCTCAACACGCTGACCCCCTCCCCCCTCCTTGTATAGCGAAAGCCTGCTGGGTATCGATCGGTCGCCTGCTGCTCCAGGTGTCCTTCCTCTCATCCATTGAGTCATTTGAGTGCAGCTTGGGGAAGAGAAATGAACCCTTAGAGAGTGGGTGAAAATTGCCCTCCGCATTCTCGGCTTCCAGGTGGGCGTCGTCTTCTGGTGGCATTTTCAGGTTACACATCTTAATTTCTTTGTTTTCGTCCTTTGCTTGTTTTTTTTTCTTCCCCAATGTGCTGTGGACTGTGAGAGCACAGTATTTTTCTCTTCTTTTCTCTATTTTTTTTCCTGATGTGTGTGCTGCAGTATTGCTACAGTGTACGAAGCATTTCGGATGGAGACAGCTCTTGGCATTCAGCATTTTGACATAGATATCATTAGTGAAGCAAAGTTCAGGACTTTCAGATTGTCTTCCTACACTAGATCAGCCGGTGTGACCTCCATTTCCTGGAGTGTTGTACGTTTCAAGCCGCCCAAATTTACTTATGAAGTGCACAATGTGATGTTTTGGCTTATAACTTAGCATCACACAGAATGTTTGCTACACAGCACCAGCAGTTCTGCAGCATCCGGACTGGAACTGTATATAGTTTTCTTTAACTTCTGTAACTAACTGATATTAATCAAGGTTTTTGATTTGTGGATTTTTTCTCTCCCTGTGCTAAGGGGGGGCCTGTCCAATATGGGGATGCTGCTTTGTACTTTTCAGTAAAAGCAGATATGGCACTCAACATGTTTGGTATAAATGTAGTTTTTGACTGAATTTCGACAATGAATATTTAATAAAATAGCTACAGGCCTAATGCAACTGACCACAAGGCAATGACAGACGTCTTTCGCGTGAAGAGTGAATGACTTCAGCACTGGACAGCGCCCACGCAGCCACAATTAATAACCCAATACATCCAAAATGTGCAACGAGAACAACAAGAGGTGCAACAATGCCATATGCATAATCAGACAACTGTGCATTGGTCATAATATTTCAGATGAAACGGCTATCACGGTGACAGAAATGAAGTTAGTAATATCCAAAGTGCAGCCATAACGAGAAGTGCAACGCATTGAGCCTCTGCCTGTGCACACACTTGTAACTGAGCTACGCTGGCTATCCTCACAATCTATAATTTACCTCTTTGTCTGTCCAGTGTGCACACATGTGCAGAGGAGAGGACAGAGAAGGTAGCATGATCATAAATGACAGCAAAACATGGTAGAGAACTCTGACTATTTGCTGTATATATTTCTTTTCTTTACACTCATTCCTTTCTTGTGTCTGTTATGATAGTTTCTGGTCATAAAATATATCATAAAGTAGCCTGAATCTGTGCAGAAATACTGGGTTTAAACAGAATGAACAGACGTGCTAAATAAAAAAGAAAATTGTTTTCAATGCTTTAGAATTCGTCGTGTATGAATGTAGCCAGGAACTATTGAGTACAGCCCTCAGTGAGCTGCATTCATGTCACTGTTCTTTTTTACATATTAATGGTAATAATGTGCTTCATAATCTTATTGTATCTGGTGAAAGCCTTTTGAATCTGTGTATAAATATCACTGCTATCATTGCTATTTTGTCTCTCAGATTAAATTAGGCTGATATCTAATCTAATCCCATTCAAAAATGTAATTTTGAGATGTTTTAATACTTAAAAAACATGACATTGACAATAATCATTTCTCTTTTGCCCGGTTTGAATACCACAGAGCACAAGGCTCAATCACAGAGAGGCTGATACCAGTCTGTACTACTGAATGCATCATTTTCTTATGAATACCTCACGCTTCGGCAGGCAATCTGAATCGGGGCAGGAATGGCGGACCCTGCCACTGCGAAAACGCTTTATATAGAGGTAGATACTGGATGCAAATACAATGGTAAAAAATACAATGGTTGTTGCCGTGACCGGCCCTCTGTGACAAAGCAGTCTGAGAGTAACGCAGACGTTCCAGTTTCCCCGTGGTTGAGGGGATATTTCTGTCACATTTCCCTCAAAAATACAGTTAATCCACCGGGTCACGACGTCCTCAGGAGGAGGGAGCAGATGAAGACTTTTGTGTTGGTTCTTGCAGCCAACAACAGAGCAATCTGCCTGCTTTACTCGCACTTTCTACATCTTCCTGTTACCAGAGCCGCCATTAAACTCTTATATATTCAAATTCTCTCAGATGTTAGGCTGTATTAAAACCAACAGTCCATTTCTGTTTTTCAGAAGACCAGGCAATTACCCCAGGGTGACTAGATTTTAATTAAGTTTAAAGTAATTTCACATTTAAATTTAATGAAATATGTTCATTTTCTAACAACACAGATAAACAAGGTGTTTATATTGGGCCATGTAGCAGCCATTGTGCTAGCTGGCAGCACCCATATTAGCATAGTGTGTTCACATTAATTTTTAACCAATAACCTAAAGATAAAATTGATGTAAGTTTAAATTCACTGCCATCTAAACTTTAGACAGCAGAAGAAAAATACTAAAGTAACTTTAATACCTGAAAATGAATTTTTGTTGACAACTTCTGGCAAGGTAAAATGATCCCGCACGTTTTCTACAGGCAGAGAGAGAATCCCACTGAGGACGTGCAGAGTTAAGCGTCATTTGATTGGAATTGAGTGTTACAATTGCCCCTGGTCTCCCCTAACAGAAGAAAAGACTTCAGGAGTTCAGGAGCAGTGCTTTCTGTGGGGCTTTATAACTTTGCAGAACTTAAAATGCACAAAAAAGCTACATAAAATACAAAAGCAAAGGGTTATAAACCCCTAAAGAAGGACGTGTCCTCTTTAAATCACCACGATATCAAACAATGATTCCACTCACTGACTACCATATTAGCACATCTCTGATCAGTGGGCTTCTTTGTGTTCTTTTTGTTAGATTTTCTGTAAAAATCTGAACAAAAACTGAATTAATTTACTCTAAAAAAAATGCCTGATTACAGCCACTCTTTGCCTGAAGGTCACTCAGCTCGTCTTGTTAGATGACCACGATTACTACATCTCTATATTTTCTTGACGGAGCGACAAAGGATCCATTCAGCCTGTCCCCCCCAATTCTCCTCCAAGGTTGAACACTGCAAGTACAGCCACTGTATCACCACTGAGAGCTAATCATTTATTTGTAGACGGGGCCCTTATAAGATGTAATTACACTGTACACTGACTGGGATGGTTCTGCAGTACCACTGACAAAGCCTTCATTATGGCTATTTTCAGTGGCCTGCATCATTCACTTGATTTGGGTGCTGCAGTGCGCGCCGTATTGTTCTGTCTACCGGGTAATTTATGATGGTGTCACGCGAAAACAAAATCATCTGAAAGGCAAAACAGCTTGTCAGTCAGCCGCGCCTTTTCTCGGCAGAATGACGCCACGATTTAAAAATCCTAATTTGGCATCAGAATCATCCCTTGTAGTCCTTTTTTCCCCCTTCATCTTAGTGTTTTTCTACTTGGGACATCATAAGTGCAAATTGACAAGTATTTGACAAGTCTACAAAAAACCTGAACCACTATTCCTTAACAAAAAAAAGAAAAAAAAAAGAAAGAGAAGCCGAAGGCTGCTGGCTTAGCTCATACTTGGAGTGTATGTGTGCGTACGAGCATTGGCACCGTTTTTGCAGAACCACCGCTCCGGGTAGGATGCTTCCACCTACACCCTGCTTGTGAAATGAAAAGCATCTGCAGGCTATTATGACGAAGAAAAAGGGAAAAGGAGGTGGAGCAGCGAGAGTTAACCGAGAGCGAGGAGAGAGCAGAGAGTGTGGGTGAAAAGTCTGAGGCAAAAGAGGGAAAACGACAAAAGAGCGGAGTGTGTGCCGTCAAAAGAGGAGACGGGTATAAATAAGACTTTCTTTCTTTCTTCGTTTGGTTTCCTGTCTTGGTCCTACAGGTGTCTCTGCTCCTCGAGCCATATTACAGAAATGTCTTATCTTAAGCCTTAAGTTAAGATAGGAAGAGTCTAAGATAGGATTTTTCCCAATTTGGTATTACAGAAGAAAATCCTAAACTAACTTTAGGAATCCTATCTTATCGGACTTTATCCTGTCTTATCTCAGGTTAGGAAATCCTAAATACTCAATCCAACATGGCTTATCAACTTTTATGTCTGTTACCTAGCAACCGACACTTATTTCATCATTTTTGCTGAGTTTAAAAACTTTGTTTTGTTGTTGGATTTTTTTCTTATTGAAACCGACTTAAACATACATTGAAAGATACAAAAAAAAATGGAGCAAAAACATCAGCAGTGAACTTCAAGACGAATGAGTTCAGGAGTTGGAAACAATGCTAACTTGGGAGATAAAAGAAACAGAGCGGGCTAAGATAGCAGACACAGTCTCCACTGTATCTGGCATCCATTGTGTAAAAGCAATAAAAAGAGCAGTCATACAGATTAAACAAGTTAGCTAACACTACTGTTAGCTAATCTTAGTGAACACTAATGTTAGCTATCATTACTTTTCCTGTAGGAAAAGTGTGTTTCAAAAGCATCCTGACTTACCAAAATCTTTATAAACTCTCCTACTGTTAGGATAACCATTGACCTGTCCTAATTTTCATTTGCTACCTTCAAATAGGGCTGTGTTCACCATGTTTATAGTTCATAGTTCATGAGCCATGTGCATGACTTCCTTTGTCATAATCTTGAGCTTACAAGTTCGAAGGCAGCAACTTTTCCACTTGTAGCAGGAGCTAACTAACTAGCTAACAGCAGCTAATGGTAGTGTTTGCTATCAGTACCCTACAGTAGTGTTAATTATCTTGTTTAATCTGAATCTTCTCCCCCCTTTTTTTGCTTTTCCACAATGGATGCCAGATACGGCGGAGGCCGTCTGCTATCTTAGCCCACTCTGTTTCTTTTAACCTCAAGTTAGCACTGTTGTATTTTTCAAAGTAATATCTTTGCATTTCTCAACAGATGCTACCAAAACCCATGCTACAAAATATCGATTGCTTCTTTTTCTTCTCTATTTTAATGTATGTTTACTATGATTCAATGATAAAAAACGTAAGTTTCTGTTTCTGTTGACTCTTAGGTGTGTGTGCGTGGTTGTGTGTGAGGGCGCACAAGAGGTTTGGCATCCGCGGGCCTCCTTTAGGTGCTCCAACTCCTCGACAAAGAGGCACTTCACAATTCTCCTCCCATTGCTCCCTTCCTACCTATTCATGCTGCTCCCTTCTGTTTTGTCTCATTCTGTCTCGCACAATTGTGTACACAAACATGCGCGCACACTCATGCGCACACATTGCTCTTTAGCGGGGTTTTCATCCTTAATCCCCTCCTCTCTTAATGCTTGTTTTCCAGCAGTAAGCCCGTGTGATGTGGTTGGGACTCCATTGGCCCAGTCTCCCTGCTAGATATTACGGCTAATCCTCGCAGAAAGGGAACGACGACGGAGTGACTGAGGGAATGAAAGAATGAGAAGAAGAGCAAAGATGAGAGAGGAGGGGCCACCGGCTAGGAAGCAGTAAAACGAAGACGGGAGGGGGAAGAGGAGGAGACATCGCTGGAGTGTGTTTGGCTACTGATACCTCACTAATGCCCTGACAATCCTCCCTGACTTGTAGTTTCTACTCTCAGCGGACAGCAGCGATCTGTTGCTGCAGAAATCTCTTAAATCCACAGTTTTTTTTGTTTTTTTTTGTATCCTCGTCACATTAAAAACATCTGTCTTTGTAAGTTATTAATACCTGCGGTTGGCTTTATCAGTGTCACTGTGACCCAGAGGACACAGAGCTTTTCAGTTCTACTGTTCACTCAGCTGCTGAGGACGCTGAACGAGCAGCGAGCGTCGGTTTCTCTCAAAAGCGGTAAATATAAAACAAACTGTGCTTTTTAAGGTTAATACTGTAAACCCACTTAGTCAATTTGATCTACATATTGCTTTTAATAAAAATCATTATATCGCACTTTGTGATAGCTGTGATTAGCTACGATAGCTGTAATTACTCAAAGAGACCATGCTCGGAGCAATCAGCCGCCTTTGTCTTACACCAGTGGTATTATTTTATTTTATTTTTTGTGGCTCTTAATAGAACAATCTGATTATTACTTGTGGCTGCTCTTATATGATCCATTTAACAATATTCTTCTCATTATGTTTCATTGCTGTATTTACTTTTTATTATAGTTTTTAAAGGTTTTTATGTTCTCGTGCTGCAGCATTCTTGGCCGTGACCCCGCTATAAAAGATCTTTTAAAATCTTGGTGCAGCACTTTTCCTGTTTAAATACATTTCTTTTTAATAACAGTATCGTCCTTTAGATTAAAACTATATTTCTGAAGCCCTTTTCTGCTTGTTTAAGGTGATCTTTGCCCCTTCGATTCACTTTTGCTTTTAAGACAGACTGTGTAACTTTTGGATGAAAAACAAACATTTTTTTTCTCTTAATATTGAGAAGTTTTTTTCACACCCTTTAGCAATTCACTGCACTCTCAATGTTTTGCTGCTACAGCCTGAGTTTGTCTATTATGACCATTAGCTTTTGTTAGCTAATGTCAGCAAACTTTAAAAAGATATTG